>VZTQ01007488.1:49694-63566 GCA_013400755.1 Pelecanoides urinatrix | reverse complement strand
AAAAAAAAAAAAAAAAAAGAATTTAGTCCATCAGCTCAGTTTCTCTTACTCTAAAAATACATATATAATACTTACATAACTTCCAAACCTGAATACCTTCCCTTTGAATTCCTTCCTTCTGGAAAATTCAGGTAACATGTGCCTGAACAAGATTTTTTTTCTATTGTATTTGACTATTCAGCTATTTATTTTCTCATATATGTATTTCAAAACATGTTGTTCCAGAGCTCTGCAAAGTATCTTCATACCTCCTAAAGGTTAATCTGCAATTAAATTTGGTGTCCTTATAATAATGAAAGTTGAAAATAACTTAGGAGACAGTTTAGGGCAGGGTGGAGAAGTCCAATTCTGGGTTGAACTTCTGAGACTATTGCCCCTTTTTTAAAGCTATGTGGATTCATGGAAATGATCATCTTATTTCTACATAGATTTTCACTTAATTGCCACATCACAGTTTTTAATTCTGCAAATTATCTTAAATATTAGATAATATGAGAATTTGAACAAATGCCATTTCCAGACATAGTTGCCATACAGAATTAGGTGTGCTTGTGAAGGACAATACTAGTCTTTCATAAATAAAGTATGTCTGTCTTTATCATCTGTATGGTGTCACTTAGAATATTAGTGCTCATATAATTCTAAACTGTGATTTTTTTCTGTAAGAAAACCCCTTACATTCAGAGGTGACTGTCTTCGGTTTTGATTATACATTGTGTTAATTATTATTTTAACAGTGCATTCTTATGTAACGTACTTTCACGAGTCTTATCTCTGTGTTCTCTAGTTTTCAAAGTTTCCTGTGATTCCACCAAAGACACAAATCTCTGGACTTGGTTCTTCTATATAGAGTGCAGAGAAAAAAAGCAAATCCAACTTGACTAAATGTTCACAATTTTGCACCAAAAGGTAGCCTAACTGTCAAAGACTGACTCAAAGTCCTGTTAACCAGCATAGTGTGCACAGAATACAAAAAATTGTGTCAATTCCATTGTCGGTGAAGAAATACATCCAAATTCTGCTCCCACCTGCATGTGTGCAGGGACAGAACATGTTTGTCTGTACAAAATTTCTGTTAAAAAAGGGTCTCTGCTGTGATGTTCTTCAATGCATAAAGAAGAATAAGCAGTACAGCTTGAGTAAGAAACACATGTCAGGTGAAGGAAAAAACCCACTGGTATATAATAAAATAAAAATAAAATTTTGTCGTGCTGCTTCAGTCCTAATCTTTTTTAGAAGTCCTTACCAGAATGCTGGTGACTCTTAGCAGCTCATGCATTAGAGCCTATAGTCAGGACTGCAGGGATGCTTTTTTTGACAATATACTGTTAAGGATGCAGACTGTAATCCATTGTTTTCTAAAATCTCTGACTTTATAGCAAGTATAATTCTCCAGATTCATCCCCAGTGAGACATTTTCAGCATTAGTGGATCAAATCCTTGTTCGGTTTAAAGGCAGTGCTCCTGTGACATAGATTTATTTATCAGCATCTTCTACATCTACATCTAAAGAATTCAGCCCATAGACCTGTATAGACAAATATTGAAATACTTTCTCTCTTCTAATTGCCATTGGTTTAAAGAATGACTGACTTTTAAACAGTTTAGTGACCTTTTAAGCTCTGGAGTAATTTCTGTCAATATCTTCTGCAGAATGATTTGTAGGTTTATTAGTTTTGCATTTGCTTGGTGGTTCTGGAGAGCTATACAGAATGCACTCTTCCTCCCGATTCTTCCTTCCTTTATCAGGGCATACCAAGTTTTTCAAACATTGATGTTATTTTTCTCTTTTTATGTTTATTACTGGAACTCCTCATGCACTTGGAAACTCTGCAAAACTCCACATAATTATATTCATCTATTTTGAAAATTCTTCTATTTTCATGTATGTTTTAGTTCTTTTTCAAGGATTTTCTAGGAACTATGAACTCTTTTTGATGATTCTTCATGACCATTCATTGTGCTTTCCAGCTTGCCCTCTTGGATGAATACATACTGTGACTACATAAGTTTGTGTGTCAATATACAAATATATGTGTGTATATGCACACATATATAAGTGTATACATATGTATGGTTATGTATACACACTCATGCATATATGCACAACATATTTAAAATATGCATTTATAGATATTCATAATAGCATTTTTAAGCATATAAGGAGGCACACAGACCCTGCCAGGGTGATTAGCTCTGTAAAACTATCATGGAGCATAATTTTCTTTCTATGCTCTTTTCAAGGACTCCAGCTCTTCATGACACTTTCAGAAGTCAAGTGTATAGTATTATCTGTTCATCACTGTGACAAAGCATTTTTTGTCTTCTGCAAATTGAAGTTCATTACATTAGTGCTGATGTTTTCTCAGCAGGTGGTCGATGTCAATTATTTTTTGCTTCTGTGTAATGAAAGCTGCTACATATTCATTTCAATTCTGTTACAGAGCTCTGAAGTTCTGACAAGCTGTGAGCAGTTCTTCAATCAGGTAAACTTATGAACAGCTTCATACTAGTTGGAATCATCATGTCCTGACTAACCTGGATTTCTCACAACTTGTCTCTATGTTTGCCTCATACACAGTGGCTAGGTTGTCCTTTTCCTTTCTCAAATTTTAGAGCTTGTTGCAGAAGACAGTCATCCAAACCTCACTTGTTCACTTGCAACAGCTGTTTCCAAATGTTGGATAAGCTGATTTTATTTAACATGCACAAGATAATTCGCATTGATCTGAGACTTGGACCATGTCCACATGAGCAACCTACCTTGCCCTTGTCCAAGACAGCATGAAGTCTCTAGTTAGATCAAGCTAAGTTCTTCTCCTCTGGGAATAACAGCTCTGCTCTCAAGACTAGCATCTTGGCTGCCCATATCAGTCAGAAGGACACAAACCAACCTGGCTTAAATCTTGAATAAAGTGCTTCTTGATCATACTGTATTCAAGTGAAAAAAACCCAGAATGTGATGTTGCATTAAAAATCTCTTTCAACTCTTCCACCTGCTGTGGTGCTCAAATTCCCAATTTCACTTCCAGGAGTTTGCCATAACTTTGATATATTTTACACATATATATTTAAATATGTGTGTGTATATATCTTATCCCTAGCTCTGAATCGACTGAAAACTATTTTTAATTGTTTAGGTATTCAAAAAATTTTCTAAAAATATAAAGGTTTCTTCTTCCAAAGTCTTTTTTTATCTTATGACTCATTAGAGGGAAAATAACTAATCATGTGCTTGTATTACACTGGCAACTAAACCTGTTGAGAAAGATTAGAGTCATGCCCATATAAGTCTCCCTTAGGGCCTACCTGAGCATTCCCTCTACTATGTGCACTTACATTGCCAGTGACCCCTGTGGATGTTGAAAAGATTCATTTCATGTTTTTCTAGATAATAAGTCATCAGAATTAATTTTTATGATGGAAAGCAGGAAAAGTGTAGTGGCTGTGGACCTGCCACTGTTTAGCAGAATTGGTTATCCAGACTTAAACAGTACTGTCTGCCTTAGGTAGGTAGAAATTTATTGTCAGCAATATAAAAACATCTGTCATACTGACAAGTTTAACGACAGGGAATCATGGAAGAAGAGATTGCAATTTAGACGTACAATTAGTCCTCTGGAAAAGAAGTTTGAGAGTTGTATAGCTTGGTCATTTAAACACAGAATCACAGACTCACTCAGATCAGCTGAGGCAGGAAGGGACCTCCGGAGATCATCTGGTCCAACTCGCTCCTCAGAGCAGGGTCAGGGAGAACAGGTTGCTCAGGGCCATAACCAGTTGTGTTTTGAATATCTCCAAGGATGGAGACTCCACAGCCTCTCTGGGCTCCAGTGTTAGACCACCCTGACAGTAAAAAGTGGGTTTGTATGTTTAAATGACATTTCCTATGTTTCAGTTTGTGGCCACTGCCTCTTGTGCTGCCACTGGGCACCACTAGAGGAGTCTGGCTGCATCCTCTTTACTCCTCCCATCAAGTATTTATGATCCCCCTGAGCCTTCTCTTCTCCAGGCTGAGCAGTCGCAGCTCCCTCAGCCTCTTCTTGTATGTGAGATGCTCCAGTCTCTGTTATCCCTTTGCTGGACTCACACCAGTATGTCCAGGTCTCTCTTTCTTACTGGGGAGCCCAGCACTGGACCCAGCACTCCAGATGTGTCTTGTCAATGCTGAGTAGAGAAGAAGGATCACCTCTCTCAGCCTGCTGTTGGTGCTCTATGTAATGCAGCCCAGGATACCATTAGCCTTCTTTGCCACAAGGGCACACTTGTTGGCTTGTGTTCAGCTTGCTGTCCACCAGAACACCCAAGGCCTTCCCTGCCAAGCTGCTTTCCAGATGGGACATATACTGGGACCTGGAATTATTCCTCGCTATGGTCAGGACTCGGCATTTCCCTTTGTTGAGCTTCATGAAGCTCTTGTTGGCCCATTTCTCTAGCCTGTTGAGGTCCCCCTGAATAGCAGCACACCTATCGGGTGCATCAGCCACTCTTCCCAGTTTTGTATCATCTGTAAACTCACTGAGGATGTTCTCTGTCCCATTAACCAGATCATTAATGATAACGCTCAACAGTATAGGTGCCAGTATATTTTCCTGAGAAAACACCTGTGTGACGTTGTAGAACCAACATTCATTGCTTATGAAAAAAAATAATATTCAGACCATTTTATTACAAAGAGTCTGCCTGCTATCTTGTTTATCAGATGCAAATGCTTCCATGAGTTTTTTGAATTTTTTCCATTTCTGCCATTTTTGAGAAAGCTGTTCTTCCTCATGGATGAAAAAAAATACCGTCCAAAAATCGCAAACTAGTAATTTTAAAACTAATTATCATAATATTGATATTAAACTATGAAAATTTTAAATAATATTGTTCATGCTCTTTGTGTTGAATTTTGTTTTGAGTTCTAGGTTTTATGTTTTCTGTATTTCAAACTTTTACCAAAAGCTATAAAAATTAGAAATTTAGCTTTGAAAATAGAAGCTCAGATTCTCATAGTTTTTGTGTTTGTGGTTTTTTTAAGAAAAAAATAGAAAAAAAAAAATTGAGCTCTTATAAAATTATAATTATTGACATCACTGGAACAAGCAAAACCAACTAATTTTGTTCACTGTTGATTTTATGTAAGATTCCTTTTTTTTCCCTGGTTCTGGACTGCACTGATTGATTTTAGGATTTTGTTCCCTCTTCTTCTTTTCTTCCTTAACAATTTGACCTTAATCTCCTTTAACTCAGCAGCATGCAACAGTCAACAAGTTTTCACTAGATGTTCATCTAAAAGGGACATTGTTGTCAAATGATAAAGAGATAGGTTATTATAGTTTATGTTAGTTTTCCTTTTCAGAGCTTGGTAGTCATCATATTTTTAGTTCAGAAGGCTTTTGTATTTACTTTGCTCAGTTCTGCAAAGTGCTGCAGGCATTCTGATGAAGCAATGAGTTTCCTGAGGACCTGGGAGGAGGGAGCATTTAGCATTTGTTGGATCGGCTGTCTTTTTCTACCATTTATAAATGTGCATTAGTACTGTTCTCCTGTATCCTTCCAAGTGCAATGACCCAGTTTGACTTTTCTTGTATTATTTTGTAGGGTGATTATGTATTTGTGAGGTTTCTTTGCATTAAGACACTTTTCCTCACAGTCCTCTTTCTTATTTTATCATCAACTGTACTGTCATGCAGGAAGCAAATATACATACCAAGAGGCCAAAGTTCAATGATGTTTCAGTAGTGAAACTTCTTTATGATACCTGCTAGAGCTCTTGCACTAGACGAAAATTCAGCTTCTCAAATTGACTTTTCCTACTCTTGTTCGTATTGTGCACTTGGAAATCAAACATTAGCAAAGATTTCTCCGTCTGTGAAAGATAACAATGTGCTAGACAACAATGTAATAATGAGGAGAGGGACAACAGAAATAAAAGGAAGTGTTATGTATATCTGTAAATACTGCTAATTCAGCGTCAGAAAAGGTTTTAATACCAAACTTCAAGTAAGCCCTGCTCCTTGTGCTGCCCACATGAGCCTTTTTCTACAAAAGCTCTTGTTTCATCTGCATGTACATCATGCAAGTACACAATGTATTGCTGTTGTACTGTATTTATGACTTATGGCCAGGCAGGATCCAACTGTTTAAGGTAGCAAATCATATTAGGAAACTGCCACTGTAATGCTTCACATATACTTGTTAATTATGGATCTGCAAGTATACTTTAATCACCATACAGACAATCAATATTTAGGCTTTCCATTGACATCTAAAAGAAGAGACACTCCGATATCTTGCTTCTTCAGGACAAGAGGACATTCAGGGTAATCAAGTCCAATTCTTTTGAACTCTGGGATATCACACCTTTCCCAGTTAGTAAAGATCCACCTTAGTTTTATCATCTACCTGTCCTATTAGAAGACGCATCCAAAACCACATTCCTGTCTTTCTGGCTATTTGCACCCCTTTATTTTTGTGCCAATGAGGTCCTTCAGTTTAAATAGCAGCTTTTGCTTCCTGTTCTTTGCTCTTCCCTTTCTCTCACTCTCTCTCCTTCCAACTCCCTGCCAGAAGGAAATGTTGCAAGCCATCTTTCCCCATTGGTTTTGTAGCCTAAGCTAGTCACATGTTAGCCTTCTAGCTCCATTATTAGCCTTCTTTCATTTAATAGTGTTTTCTGTTTCTTTAATCACCCTACAAGTCCTCCTCTGTACTGTGCCAGTGGCTCTGCACATGGGTAACATGTACAGAGAAGCACAGACACTCTAATGTCATTACTAATATAAAATTTTATATTTTCAAGTTCTTAAAAGACCTGGAGGCTAACAGTTAGGTTCTTGATCTAAGAAGATGAATGGCATAGAGAAAAAAAGGGGAGAGGAAGAGACTCATGTTTGTACACTTAATGAATGTCTTTGCTCAGAATATCTACAATTATTAAAAACTTGTAATCAAATGAAGTGCCAGTTAAACCCAGCAGAGCCCAATATAGCCATTTAGCTCTACTTCTTTTCATGGACATAGTACCAGCATTTTTTTTTTCCTGGAAATTAAGTGGTGGTCACTCAGCATTTGTCTGTAAAGTTTGAAAGAAATTTTCTGAAGATGCTAAGGGATTTAGCCCCCATTTCCATGTAAATCCCAACTTTATCCCTGCTTGCATCTAATCCCTAGTTCAGCTTCCTTTCTTACCCTTCTGCTTACAAATTGTCATGGGAATCTGGTCTTTGTCATAGTCTGTGCAATGAGAGAGGCCTGCAGGGCTTGCATAATAATTGTGTTTCCAAGTAGCTAGGTAGGATTACATTTTGGATTAAACCTCAGGAATACCATTCATCAATGACAACTGAAAGATCTATTATGAAGGATGTATATAAATAGTGCAGAGTACTGGCTTCATAGAGGAAAACAACTGAGCTACTTTCATCAAACTGTGAAGAGCAATGTTTATCGGGCTGTGATTTCTGGATCAATGGTGGTCCATAAGCTTTCAGGAGTGCAGCAAAATGCCATTTTTTTTTCAAGTACATAATATATGTTTATGAAGATGGATAAACAAAGCAAACAGAGGGATATGGAAGAAATACAGGAACACTGAAATTGTAACCTATATTCAGCACAGCAGTAATTAAAACTTTTTGTAGCATTATTTCATATCGTGAATGGATGTTTGTGTGTGTGTGTTTGCACGTGGGCACATCTGCACGCTTGTAGTATATATCTATGTGTGTATGTTTTTATATTTAAACTAGGTATTCCTCAAATTTGAAAAGAGTGAAAATCAAACTAGATGTTCCTAGTTATTCCTTCCATCTATATCACAGCATGCAAGTGCTGTAATGAGGACACTCAAGAACTATTCATGCCACCAGTAATATCAATACTGAGGAAATCATACAGCTTGTCTGAGTCCTTATCACTTTTTTTCACCAGGTCAAAAACTGGTTAAAGAGAACCAATTCTCTTAAATGGCAGTGGATGTGAGAGGGTGTCTTTCCAGGCACTGTGCTCATTCTTGCTTTTTCCTTTTAGAAAGTTAGAACTAAAAATATTCCTGTATTCCCAAATGACATCTTTTCGGGCCAGATTTGAAACACATCGACAGCCATTACAATACAACCAATGATTTCTCCTCATTTATAGGTCACAAATAATTGATAAACTTTACCCACAAAGCTATTTTTTCCAGCTTTAAGAAAGGACCCTCTGTAAGTGTCTTTCATTTTTAGTAAAACATATCTTTTTTCATTTTCTGTTTGGATTATAAGTTTGGAGAAAGAGAAATTTCAGAAGTATATTTGTTTATGAGACTCCATTAAGCCCGTAAGATATTAAAAAGTATTCTAGCTTTCTTATTCCCTTTACTCCACCCTCTAACTCAAATGACTAAAATACATTCTCTTGGACCTTTTCTTCACTCTACTGTTTTATGTCTTGAGTATATTCCTCTAAGTATTAAAATTATATGAAGAAAAATTAGGCAAATTCTTGAGGGAAAAGGCCACACAATAATTATAACATTCACTTTTAATTGTTAATATATCCTTTTATGTGTAATATCTATCCATCCTCTGTATGTTGCATTGTTGGTGCAATAGAGTTATGTGCAGAATTATATTGAGAGTTTTGTGGGGGTTTTTTAAATTAAATTCCTGAAATCTCTGAAGTGTACTAAGCAGAATTAATAAAGGTTAGGAGACTTCACATATTAAATCATGCTCAGATACATTCAATTATAATTGAAAGTTGCTACTATCTGATTGCGATCCTATCATCATTTGAAATCCAGTATGTTCCTGATCCATGCTATAAAAAATATAGTCACAGATGTTTCTATTCAGTGCCCTAGTGGTATTCCCAATAGTGGACCACAAGGCATTTAGATGAACCATCTTTTGTACCCTATGCTTGGAAACTGGAGACAGAATTGAATCTCTGGTACGTGGCTTGCAGAGTAAATACATAAGACTACAGGCCTGTTACTGTTGTGAAAGGTCTTCTGTTGATAAATATAAAACTTGTTTCCAGGTTCTATCAATCCAGCACATTTCATGAACAGTAAATTCATTTGAAATAAAGTTACAAATTTTTACCAGACCCAATGCTTTACATCATGTTTGTGGGACTAGCAATTTTCATCTTGCATTAAATAGTTTTATAACTAATACTATATATAGTGACATAGAAATAAAAGGTGAAATAAAAATGTCTTTTTTTTTTTTTAAATACACCTCCTGAGGACAGCAGTCATTCTTAATAAAGCCATCAGTAAACCATTTCAGAAAATACAACAAAACCAGTCTCTTACTGTATCTGATCCATATATACTAGTGTCATCAACATTGTATTGGCATTACAGATGGAAGGAAGAAAATACATTTCTTTAAAAAATAGCAGAAGTTTGACTTGATCATTCTCTACCTGCAAATATATAGTTTATGTCATCAATATGGGCCCTTTTCAGCCCAAAAAGAGCATAGGAAATTGCTTATGTGAATACTAAATTTATAAGTATATGGTTAGTTATAAACCAGAACATACATTCATTGCTTAAGGGAACTAGACGCCCTTGTATGTTAAAACCTTTATAGACTAAGTTCTCTTTATACCTCCATGTAGTGTAGATTAAGACAAGGGCCCATAAATCTGAGCTTCAGAAAGGGCAGGATATAAGCTTCTTTTATGTGTAAAGCTGATACTGTTGTTTCAATGAGAAAACTCTAGAATGGAAAGACAGGAATAGGCTTGAAGGACTGAGGAATATGAAGAAGAGTTTAAGTACAGTTCTTGGAAAACAGACCATAATTTGAAATCTTTGAAAGTTTAGTGATCATTGTCCGGGTTCAAACTACCATCTAAGCACTGATAAAGCAGAAGCACTTCCACTACTCATGGCATAAGACAACTATTTGGCTAAGGTAGGACACTGCTAATGTAGTAACATTTTCAATTGTCCCTCAGTTGTCCCAGAAAGCTTGTGAAATCTCCATTCTTGGACTTAAGTCTCAACTGGACAAGCTGAAAGCAACCTGTTCTACCTTGAAATTAGCTCTGCCTTGAGGGAAGGTTTTACCAGATAATCTTCTGACATCCAGTTGAACTTCTCACGTAAATTATTCTACGTATCAAAATGATCTCTAATACCTTCACTTCTAAGGAGGTATAAGGAAAATAAGACTTGAGTGAAAAACTGGAACGGGAGTCAGATGTGATTCTTTTGGAGAAAGAGAAAACCTCGTAGTGGATAATTCTGCATAGGAGAAAATTCCTCTTAAACCTATTCGTCAAGACAATATTTTCAATAGCATGTAAGTGATTTATTAGACTACCTCCCATTATAAACAGGATTTTAGTATTTGGCTGCCATCCTCTAATTGGAATTTAGACTCTTAAGAATGAGGTTAGTAAGATTATTTAAGCACTAAATGATGAACACATGGACTTCAAAAATTCACAACCTATAAGGGATTAAGCTAGTTCGAAAAATTCTTCACATTTGTCAACTGAGAATATCCTTGCCTGTTCTTCTGGCCTGAAACCAAACATAATAACCAAAAATGCCCAGTCTTCCTAAGCCTAACTAAAATAAATAGAAACCCTTTTGAGGGACTTCTCAAATTAAAATTAGATTATATCCAACAGTTTTGTTTTTTAAGCAGGCAACCAGTGGAAAGGAATCACCCAAGAAAAGACCGAAAAAGGAGATTCTAAGTGAAATTTTAAATCTTCATTTTGTGATTTTTTTTTTCTAAATATTTTTTCAGTTTGATAATTGTAATCTTTCACAATAACTTTAAAGAGATAAAAATATAAGCACTGATAATATACTTCCTAAGTTTCTTCTTACTAAGATATTTAATTGCTTAGTAGAATAAACCTTTAGCTTGTCCTTTAACATAGAATTTCTGTTTGAAAATATGCAAAAAGGAATATTTGAAAAGTTTACTACCAAAGAGTGAAGCTAACACAGATCATGGCAAGCATCATCTCTTTCTCAAACAGAGAAGAAGACTGGGAAGAAGAAATCTTAAGGCTTTTGAGATATCTTTTAGAACAGTTCAGCCAAGTCAAAATATGTCTCATGCAATGCTGTCAAGATCAATAAGACTTACTATACAGTGACTTGCTGAAGTTACTTTGGATAAATTATTCACCAAGAACTTCAGAGTTTTTATGGCATTTTAAGACAATGATTTAACAAATTTCAAAGGCATGGTAATTCAGACTATTGATCCGAAGCTTGGAGATTCAACTAATTATACCTAAACATCGCAGGTCAATGAAGTTTTCAAAACTAGCCTAAAAAGTTAGAACGATTAATTTACATGATCTATAGTGTTCTCTCTTTAGGGTCAAGTTTGAAACACTGTAGAAATGCTTTTTACAGCAACGGCAGCACTTTTGTCTCCTGCCAAAAGAGGAAAGTGTATAAAGCCTAAAGAGAAAAAATGTGTATATTAGGAGAATTAAGCAAATTTCCTGGAACTTCAGTCCCCTCTCATTTGTTCAGAAATTTATTTTATTATCATATTGCCCTCTAGATATAATTTAATTTGAAATAATTCTTCTCTAATAACAACCTTTTTACTTCTTTAACTCTTTCTATTTTGGGAGTATATATCCTTTTGTGAGTGTCAAATACCAAGCATGTATATCTGCATTTAGAAAAATCTACATAGGCTGGCTATATTTAACGAATGAAACACATAACTTTGCATTTGAATTTCAAACGCAAAAATAAAATCTAGATTTGGCACAGTTAGGGGCAGGACAACATAGCATAGAGCATTTAGAAAGTGCTGCAAATAAACAAAAAACTACTTTACCACCTTTTTTTACATCTCTGAGCAAATAGCTTCATTCAGCTTTATTAGTATTTTCAAGAGTCCTATATATTTTGAAAATGTATTCTTAGCTGTCAAAGGCATAATCTTTTACATTGTGCTATACAGCTATACTGAAAACACCTTTGTTAAAGAGAGCCGTTAATAAATGCCACTTTGAAATCAAGCCTGAACAATAACAAATCTTAAAACTACATTTTTTTTTCCTAAAGCAAGAAGTGATCAGCTGTTCTGCCATTGTCCACTTTTGCCTGACACCCATATTGCTGAAATGTGTGAAAAATGAGTGAAGGATGAAATAATTTGTAGATAAAATGTTCTCTTTGGTTAAAAAAAAGAGAGAAGGAAAAAGGAGGAGAATAAACATGTTTTATATTTCTGTTTTGTTCCATATGCATGCACCAATTACNAAATAAAATTTAAAAATAATAAATTAAAATAAAATAACATTAAAAAACCATTTCCAGTGTTCTTTTTTTGATTTGCAAAATTTTACAACAGAATTTTCTTATTTTACTAATTGTTCAAGAAACCCTGAAAATCTTGAGATTCTGAACTCTAGCATAATAAAACCTGAAAATATATTCCAGCAGATTATCTTAAATACTTTAATCTGAATTATCTCAATAAAATGATGATGGTTGGTCTTATTTTTAGATTTTTTTTTTCTTTTTTGTGATTCTATACGTTCCCAATTAGAATAATTTCAGTGGCTCCTGTCATTCTCTGGAGGATTGGTGTTTTCTTTCTGTGACTACTAAATAGGCCAGACTACTGGAACAGAACAAAACAAAACAAAATGCAGTTTATCATCCGGCTGTTGCAAAAACATATGGACTGAACACAGATGATGAAGGGAAATAAACTTCAGGTTGTTACTAAAGCAAACCTGTAATAATGCTCTTTTTTACCCTCTCTTTCTTTCTCACTGTCTCTTTCTACTAGTTTTACTTTGTGATTGTTTTCCAACATGTAACATAGATAGAGTTTCCTTTGGTTCCATCAAGAGAATATATACATTTAAAAAACTACCCTAATTTATTATTTTATATAAAAATTCCTCAGGTAAACACTCCCAAAATGGTTTGCCAAGTGTGTTTACTGTTGCANCAACATAGCATAGAGCATTTAGAAAGTGCTGCAAATAAACAAAAAACTACTTTACCACCTTTTTTTACATCTCTGAGCAAATAGCTTCATTCAGCTTTATTAGTATTTTCAAGAGTCCTATATATTTTGAAAATGTATTCTTAGCTGTCAAAGGCATAATCTTTTACATTGTGCTATACAGCTATACTGAAAACACCTTTGTTAAAGAGAGCCGTTAATAAATGCCACTTTGAAATCAAGCCTGAACAATAACAAATCTTAAAACTACATTTTTTTTTCCTAAAGCAAGAAGTGATCAGCTGTTCTGCCATTGTCCACTTTTGCCTGACACCCATATTGCTGAAATGTGTGAAAAATGAGTGAAGGATGAAATAATTTGTAGATAAAATGTTCTCTTTGGTTAAAAAAAAGAGAGAAGGAAAAAGGAGGAGAATAAACATGTTTTATATTTCTGTTTTGTTCCATATGCATGCACCAATTACAGACAAATTTAGCTGCTGGTGGCCAGAAACCCTAAGGATCTTGTGATGTGTGTTCCTGTCTGTCTCTAATCCTGTATTCAACATTGTACTGAGGTCTGTTAAACATCAATAAGCTTTTTTTGCACTGTAGGTCCTCCTAGATCATTGTGCCTAAAGACCGTAAAGACCTGGATTAGGTTTATGCATTGTTAAGGTGGTTCAGATACATCTTAGCACTAGGTCTAAGTGCACCCCAAAATTCTGGGTGCAAAAAGATCATATGGGATTTGCTTAGTGAGGTTAAAGAAAGCAAAAGCATAATAAACATTGATTTGTACCTTTAAAATAGATTCTACTTATCTCATTTGAAATTTTATTCCATATTAGTTTACTGAAAGGGTATAAAGGTGTAAAGAACTTGTGTAAACTACCTAGAGAAAAAATAATCTTATTAAAAAAAAAAATAATAATTT
>VZTQ01007488.1:10383-45404 GCA_013400755.1 Pelecanoides urinatrix | reverse complement strand
CTTCCCATAAATTCAGGAGCCTACGCTTCCATTGCAAAGGTATGTGTAAAAGAAGAGTACGTATATTTTAGAAAGGTAACAAAGCAGAGATTATATCTGAGAACCTTTGAATTATAAAGTACATCTGTGGGCACCTTCTTGCTCAGTGACTGAAATAAATGATTGATTTGCATACAGGTGGTATACTCAGCAAAACAGTGAGTGTATTTTCCAAAATGCTTGGATTTAAATTATTTTATTGGTGATCCATGAAGTTTAAGATCTTGTCTACATTTGAAGAAGAATGACTATTTGATTTGTTTGTATTAAACTGCTTTTATTACAATGCATTGCAAACAGACTTTCGTATATTGCTGACATTGTAAGTTGCATTATGAGAAAATAGAGGTATAGGCTGCACATTAGAATGTGGCTGTTTTTATCAAATTGTGTGAGTGGATGAACTTTTCAGGTGAAATTTGAAAAGTTCAGACTTTTTGGCAAACGTTTAAGGAGAAACATAGCAGATCTTAAAAGAAAGGTAGAGAATTTGTGGTTTTCTCTTCCTAGTAGCTAGCAGAAAACTTCACAGGAGAGGAAAAATGTTAATATTTGTTTTCTGTATATGCCAATGTTCATATGCGTATGTTCAATAGGAGGAGTGTTAAATTTATAATTTATTTTTTAACAACCAAATATGACTTGAAATTACTGTAATGTGAATTAGATGTACTTTCCATAACTGCTTTTTTACTTTTACATAGAAAGGAAAAAATATGTTTGTATAAAACTGAATATTTTGGTGTATTATTTCTATCACAGAAATGCAAGTAAGGACATGATCATGTGTTTTTAAGGGAAAGATCTTTTGAGTTATTTGTGCTATTGTCTTTTCAGTCATCTGAGTTTCTAATGCCTAATTTGTTAATATACAACTGAGATATGTATTAACAATTTTATGTAATGTGAGTGGCAAAGTGGTTTTGTTTCAAATTTGGAATGCTTTAAATTCATGGGAGCTCTACCCATCTACTCAGCTCTACCCATTTTTTTCAATCTAAAATGATTGAATCTGCATTTAAATAATTTGTAAAAAGAGCTTCAGAAATTAGTTCTTTTAAAGTGTTCTGCTTTTTCTGTATAATAATACATCTTAAAATTTGGGAAACATTTATAGCTACTAAGGTCAATTTTTTTTCTTTCTGTTATTCATGTTGAATATTTCTTGTATAGGATGTTATTCTACTGAATCAGAAAGATTATTTATCAGATAGGTGGATAGGTACTACTCCACAAAGGTGATAGAATCTGTTCCAATTTATTTTTAGCCCTACCAAGCAATTCCTTTTGTTACATACGAAATATCTGAGGTTCCAGAATGCTATTATTTCTTGAAAGCAAATAATAATACAATTTCCATCCCTATTCAGAAACACATCTTCCCTTAGATACACACACCCATAACTACAATTGGCATCAGTAGCAGCTGTGCATATGTAACTAAGGGTAAACCTTGGCCTTTAATCAAAATCATTTTCTGCTGCAAAAATACCCAGTCATGATTATTCAGTTTATACTGTAGATAAGCCAGTCAATTATCTTTCTTTCTTCAGTAGTATATCATAAATTGTAAACCTTCAGTAATTATTTACTGTGTATTATTCCATTGTGTTGCCAAGCCACCTAATACGTATTTATATTAATCTACAAAAATTAGTCATATGTTCTAGGGAAGTCTTGCTATTCTGAATGTATATGAGACAATCCAAAAATGAAGCTCTGTAGCCCAATAAATACAGTATTGACCTTGTTAATAACAGGTTTCAGGCTTCATAGTAGCTCTGCAAATCCTCAGGGCTTTTCAGGCTTTGTCAGGACTTCTCTTGGCCTGCTCAGAGCTATGTTTCATATTGTTTCGCTGTAAAAGCAATATTCTAATGACCAGATAGCTGTTTCTTAATTTGTTTTACTTTTGCTGAGCTTTGCGTAACTGTGTAGTATAACCATAATTTTTATATAGATAGTACTACTAAGTAATTATTCTGTATAGAATGAATATTTATGACCCTACCATAATGATGTAGTGTAATGGAATAAAAGAATGGGAATGAAGCAGAGCTCTTAAAAGTGAGGAAACAGCATGCAGTGTAGAGAGAGTACAGGGGTGGGATGATACCAGAGGTGGCACACAGTGATACTAGAAGTCCCAGGGCTATAAACAACTCGGGAGTGGTCAATTACCTATTAATAAAGAAATGCAGCCTTCAGAACTGGGTAAAGCTGGTTTTTAGAAGTAACAAGGAGAACAAAGAACAAGTATACAAGATATGAAAGATGTTTGACATATAGTAAATTCAGATAGAGTAGGGGCCTTCNCCCTTCCCTTCCCTTCCCTTCCCTTCCCTTCCCTTCCCTTCCCTTCCCTTCCCTTCCCTTCCCTTTTTTTTTTCTTCTCCAAAATAGGATATATCATACTTAAATCTAGGTGGCTGAAACAGAAAGTAGAAATCTAACAACAAAATACTCAAACTTAGACCGTTACTTTATGGATGCAATGCCTTGAAAGACTATATACCAGCTTTGGCTGATACACACTTCAGCTGAGGGACTTGATAAAATATGAATTTTTATTTTGGGGATTGTCAGTTGACAAGTTGCAAAATATTTAGGTTGTGACTGTGTGGAAGCATGTCTGAAAGCACAGAGGAAACAGATAAACCAAACCATTACTGGGTATATAATGAACTGCCCTGTCCCTGGCTATGTACTGTCTCTGAAGGCTAGTGCTGCAGAGCAATTCAGCAAGGTATTACCATAGAAACGATATTTCCATAATAACATGGCAAACTGTTTTTGCATGTTCTTTTTAGCTTCCCCCTTCTCCCCCTTTCACAGTCACACTCCTTCAAACACTTTCTTTTTTTTTTTTTTGAGTTGTCAGTCTGGATCCCTGTCTGCATATCTAATGCTATGTGCACACCAAGCCTATTATTCCTCCATGGTCAGCACATGCTGAAGATCAAAGGACAGATTTTCACTTAACTACAGAAAAATCAGGCAGTTGACTTAAAGTCACATCTCCTTCCCTTTGTTAATTAATCCAAGAGTTAAGAATGCAGTCAAAGGTGGATGCTAACATGAGTGATTCTCCACGCCCGTGACACTCAATAGTCTCAGTGCCTTATATATTGGAGGCCCAATGGACATAAAAGCCATAGCTCTGGAATAAGCTGTGTCAGTCAGCTTGACAAGTACTCTTGGTTTCTATTATTTCCATCAAATTTCATGTCAACCAAGGCATATTGCTGACTAAGACCTTAGCTCCACAAACAACTGAGCTATTGCAACCGTTCGCCGCTGCTATTGAAGTCTTATGGCTCCTGTTGACTTCACTGTATCAGCCCCAAAGTGCTGCTTCATTTCTACCAGTTTGACAATACCATTAAAATGAATTCCCATTCATAAAGACAGGAGGTACAAATAACTTGGGATTGCAACAAAGGGCCAGGCAAAGACCAGAAAACTTCTACGCTCGCTTCAGTCACAGCCCTAGGACACTGAAGGGAGAGAGCAGCAGCCTGCCCCATTTCATGTAGTAATGCTAGAGTTGTCTATACTGAGAATACAGAAAGGTCCTTCTCATTCTCATGACCAGCCTAAAAACAAACTAAAAATATATCTCTATTTTTTTTACTATGAGTACAGCAAACTATTACACATGTGTATTTATTACAGTATACATAGCAGAAGCATAAGGAGAATATGTGCAAACTGGTAAAGCATCACTGAACCTTACTCTCTACCTCTCCACATTTACCCTCTCAATTCTATAAAAAGACTTCCCATAAATTCAGGAGCCTACGCTTCCATTGCAAAGGTATGTGTAAAAGAAGAGTACGTATATTTTAGAAAGGTAACAAAGCAGAGATTATATCTGAGAACCTTTGAATTATAAAGTACATCTGTGGGCACCTTCTTGCTCAGTGACTGAAATAAATGATTGATTTGCATACAGGTGGTATACTCAGCAAAACAGTGAGTGTATTTTCCAAAATGCTTGGATTTAAATTATTTTATTGGTGATCCATGAAGTTTAAGATCTTGTCTACATTTGAAGAAGAATGACTATTTGATTTGTTTGTATTAAACTGCTTTTATTACAATGCATTGCAAACAGACTTTCGTATATTGCTGACATTGTAAGTTGCATTATGAGAAAATAGAGGTATAGGCTGCACATTAGAATGTGGCTGTTTTTATCAAATTGTGTGAGTGGATGAACTTTTCAGGTGAAATTTGAAAAGTTCAGACTTTTTGGCAAACGTTTAAGGAGAAACATAGCAGATCTTAAAAGAAAGGTAGAGAATTTGTGGTTTTCTCTTCCTAGTAGCTAGCAGAAAACTTCACAGGAGAGGAAAAATGTTAATATTTGTTTTCTGTATATGCCAATGTTCATATGCGTATGTTCAATAGGAGGAGTGTTAAATTTATAATTTATTTTTTAACAACCAAATATGACTTGAAATTACTGTAATGTGAATTAGATGTACTTTCCATAACTGCTTTTTTACTTTTACATAGAAAGGAAAAAATATGTTTGTATAAAACTGAATATTTTGGTGTATTATTTCTATCACAGAAATGCAAGTAAGGACATGATCATGTGTTTTTAAGGGAAAGATCTTTTGAGTTATTTGTGCTATTGTCTTTTCAGTCATCTGAGTTTCTAATGCCTAATTTGTTAATATACAACTGAGATATGTATTAACAATTTTATGTAATGTGAGTGGCAAAGTGGTTTTGTTTCAAATTTGGAATGCTTTAAATTCATGGGAGCTCTACCCATCTACTCAGCTCTACCCATTTTTTTCAATCTAAAATGATTGAATCTGCATTTAAATAATTTGTAAAAAGAGCTTCAGAAATTAGTTCTTTTAAAGTGTTCTGCTTTTTCTGTATAATAATACATCTTAAAATTTGGGAAACATTTATAGCTACTAAGGTCAATTTTTTTTCTTTCTGTTATTCATGTTGAATATTTCTTGTATAGGATGTTATTCTACTGAATCAGAAAGATTATTTATCAGATAGGTGGATAGGTACTACTCCACAAAGGTGATAGAATCTGTTCCAATTTATTTTTAGCCCTACCAAGCAATTCCTTTTGTTACATACGAAATATCTGAGGTTCCAGAATGCTATTATTTCTTGAAAGCAAATAATAATACAATTTCCATCCCTATTCAGAAACACATCTTCCCTTAGATACACACACCCATAACTACAATTGGCATCAGTAGCAGCTGTGCATATGTAACTAAGGGTAAACCTTGGCCTTTAATCAAAATCATTTTCTGCTGCAAAAATACCCAGTCATGATTATTCAGTTTATACTGTAGATAAGCCAGTCAATTATCTTTCTTTCTTCAGTAGTATATCATAAATTGTAAACCTTCAGTAATTATTTACTGTGTATTATTCCATTGTGTTGCCAAGCCACCTAATACGTATTTATATTAATCTACAAAAATTAGTCATATGTTCTAGGGAAGTCTTGCTATTCTGAATGTATATGAGACAATCCAAAAATGAAGCTCTGTAGCCCAATAAATACAGTATTGACCTTGTTAATAACAGGTTTCAGGCTTCATAGTAGCTCTGCAAATCCTCAGGGCTTTTCAGGCTTTGTCAGGACTTCTCTTGGCCTGCTCAGAGCTATGTTTCATATTGTTTAGCTGTAAAAGCAATATTCTAATGACCAGATAGCTGTTTCTTAATTTGTTTTACTTTTGCTGAGCTTTGCGTAACTGTGTAGTATAACCATAATTTTTATATAGATAGTACTACTAAGTAATTATTCTGTATAGAATGAATATTTATGACCCTACCATAATGATGNATAAAAGGTGTGGGGTTTTTTTTCCCTCTTGCCAATAGAAAGGTTTTGAGCATAACAAGTATACCTTAAGTTTCTTCTGCAGAGAATGGAGCCCCTACGATGAAGTGTAGATCATGCCATCTGCTCACACACTTGAAGAGTCTCTGTTTCTCAGAGAGACTCCTCATGAAGAACAATTGATCAACCTATTCAAATGTGAATTCTCAACAAGTCAGCTTAACTAGCAAATTATGGCATTGCATTTTTCAATGTCTTGAATGGGTACATTTTTCTAAGGGGTAGGGAGAACATCCATGCTCTAAGTGCCTGCTCCCAAAGACCAAATGGTAGGCAACCATAGAGTTCGATGTCTTTCTCTACATTTTTTTATGTCTTGCTATAAAATAATGATACTTGACAGTGGCTATTAAGATCTCAAGATCATTCTTACCCCTGATTACCTTGTTCTGGGCAGATTAAGGTTCAGATTTTCAAAAAAAAAAATTAACAACTACAACTGCTTGAAATACTCATCTTTCACCTATCTCTAGGCAAACCCCAAATTTCCAGCAGCACTGTTACTGAAGAAAAATAAGTTCTTCGTAAAACAGGCTTATTCATCTAGGTGCTTACAGAGGAGCAGAATTAGTCTAAGAAAGTGACTTCTCATTACCTTTGATTCTCTATTTTTATTTATGTTCTTGAAGATTGAGTACTAATAAAACACTTTGCTGTTTAATTGTCAGTGTAACTTGTGAAAATGTCTTAATCAACTGTAACAAGAAAAACAAGATAGCCTTGTGAAAGATTAGANCTTTGCGTAACTGTGTAGTATAACCATAATTTTTATATAGATAGTACTACTAAGTAATTATTCTGTATAGAATGAATATTTATGACCCTACCATAATGATGTAGTGTAATGGAATAAAAGAATGGGAATGAAGCAGAGCTCTTAAAAGTGAGGAAACAGCATGCAGTGTAGAGAGAGTACAGGGGTGGGATGATACCAGAGGTGGCACACAGTGATACTAGAAGTCCCAGGGCTATAAACAACTCGGGAGTGGTCAATTACCTATTAATAAAGAAATGCAGCCTTCAGAACTGGGTAAAGCTGGTTTTTAGAAGTAACAAGGAGAACAAAGAACAAGTATACAAGATATGAAAGATGTTTGACATATAGTAAATTCAGATAGAGTAGGGGCCTTCCAGACAAAAAAAAAAAAAACAACACACCACAACAAACACCAAACCAAAAAACAAACAAGGTGCAAAAAACTGTGTTAGAAACATATACAGTTGACCCTGAAATGAAGAGCAAGAAGCTACTAACATCAACATGACACTCCCCAGGGAAGGACATGGGGTGCTGATGACATCTACAGTCCCCCACTCCCAGACTGATGCTGCAGAGTGGAGGACCTGTAGAAGCAGTGGAAGGGTGAGAATAACCCCACAGAATGGGATAAAAACTGAGACTTTTTTGCCCTGACATAATGTTCTTTACTTCCTCCCCCTCTTCCCCACCCCTCCCAACCCCTNCTGAAGAAAAATAAGTTCTTCGTAAAACAGGCTTATTCATCTAGGTGCTTACAGAGGAGCAGAATTAGTCTAAGAAAGTGACTTCTCATTACCTTTGATTCTCTATTTTTATTTATGTTCTTGAAGATTGAGTACTAATAAAACACTTTGCTGTTTAATTGTCAGTGTAACTTGTGAAAATGTCTTAATCAACTGTAACAAGAAAAACAAGATAGCCTTGTGAAAGATTAGATTATATATTCTTAAAATTTAGGGTTTTTTTTTTCCCAGTCAACGTAGGAAATTGGATTCATTTTTCTTATTTGAGTAGAATCTCCCTAGAACTGTTAAATTTTACAGATGGAACAGAATGACGAGATGACGAGTTAGAAATATTTTCCTAGCCTTTTGCTGAGAGAAGCAATACCTAATAGACTGTCAGCCTTTATCTACCCTGACCAGTGAATTTATCTTCACTATAACGTCTTTAAATCCAATTAATTCCTCATACCTATAATAAATAGGAAAAATGATATGTGTTACTCTCCAGTCATACTGAAAACATCAAATGATGGCTTTTAATAGGACACTTACCTGCAACATAAAGAAACTTACCAATCACATATGTGGACCCTAGTTCTCATTCTTAGAGAAAGATGCCAGTCACATGCTTCAGTGCCATAACGGTGGTGGGGTAAGAATGGGGACAAGAGAACTGCAAGCTCCTAACCGCAGCAGTGGTCGGAAGGGGGAACAGATGCAAGCTTTTGGGAAGCTCCCTTCCCACTTGGGGGAAGTGGTTTCAGAAGGAGGGGTCATCTCTTCAGGGCAACATCCAAAGAGCAAAGTAAGCCTACTGTGTCTTTTACCCAATGTCTTTACACAGTAGCAGTGAGAAAAAGTATAGTAATAGTGCTTGTCAATCACTTTCTGGGATTTTTTTTCTGAGATCTGTATTCATCTTCATTTTTGGAGTCGTAGAGGTTTGCCAGTTATTTATTGAGTTATAAATGACAGCATAACATTTATGCTGGAGGTAACATTTTGCATCTCCAGCAACCCTCATATGTGAAGATCATACATGGTTTTCTGCCTTTCTTAGACCATAAGCTAAGAAGCATAATCCTACCTTCATTTTCTGCTCTGCTTTTCAAAGAAATAGGTACTTGAGTTTTAGTTTTTACAAAAGAAGAGTTTATGCAATTTACTGTGAAAGATGTTTGCCATTTCTTTGTTTCCATGGAAGTATCTAGCTTATTAAGAATTTGGTTCTTTCTGCCGTAATATTTTGAGAGCAAACCTCTCTCCAGTGTCATGAAAATAAGTGCTCTGCCTCTTCATGGTATGTCGACCACTATGAATTAAGGAACTTTACTAACCATCATTAGAACTTCTTCTGATAAAAAATATTAATGCCAATTAGGGCAACTCTTTTCCATATTTTTACATTTATTGGTAGATTATAGGGTCTGATCTAAAACCTTACTGTAATTGGCAGAAAATGTTGGACCAAGTCCAAGCCAGTGAAGATAAATAAGTAGAAATGGAAATGAAACTCATAGAAAACACTAAATATTACCATAATTTATTTCCTATTTGCATTTCTGGCCATCCTCCCTCAATGTTTTAAGATGTTTTGTAATGAAAGAAAACAAAGTATTGAATGTCAAGGGCTGAACAAGAACTGAAATTCATTTTTAGGATGAGGAAAGTGACATGAAATTGAATAGAACTTTTACCATAAACATTATTCATAAGGACCATTTGTTGATTAAACTATCTGTTGTACTCTCAGCATGTCATATCACATCAATCACATATGAATTTAAATTAAAAACCATATTAAAAAAAAATAATTGCCAAGTTGCCACGTGTACCATCTGACTGCTAAATTTAAACTTTTGCACTACTTCAGCAGCTGCATGAACCTATGAATAAATCATTAACTATATGAAACAGTAGATTAGAATTAACTAACTACTTGTGTATTTTAGCTAATGTTTAGAATGGAAGAAATATAACCAGCCAATTCACCAGATACTTCCTAATCAAAAGTACTTATTTTATGCAGCTTTTTGGAAGATCTACTTAATCCTTAATATATAATTTAGGCAAACAGAGAGGAATTAAGCTAAAATTCAGATTTACAAGAAGAAAAAGAATGGAAAAAAAAGAAATAAAGGGAAAAAATGGCTTCTGCTACTATGTGGCTTGTAACATAGCTCCAGGGACTCTTGTTCTTGGGTTTCTTAACAGACAACAGGTGATTTTATAAACTTGCTTGGCTTCATCATTTTTAGTCCTGTTTTCAGATTGAAGGGATAATTATATAGCTTCTATATGCATCAGGAAAGTTTTGTCTTTCTTGTAAGTAACTAGCATGAAATTCCATATTCATCTTTCTTGAATTGCCAGAGATAGTTTGGTACCGGGCTTGCATGCTTTTTGTGGTCAATAAGCAATAGCAAACATCTGATAGAAGGAAACTGAAAATTTTCTTTGCAGACATTACACATTCTTGTTCTCAAACATATGGCCAACACATAAGTAGCTCATTTTATACCTACAGGCCCAAAAGTAATGTATTTTTAAAGCCA
Organism: Pelecanoides urinatrix; assembly: GCA_013400755.1. Taxonomy (NCBI): domain Eukaryota; kingdom Metazoa; phylum Chordata; class Aves; order Procellariiformes; family Procellariidae; genus Pelecanoides; species Pelecanoides urinatrix. The sequence goes on along the minus strand of VZTQ01007488.1, from coordinate 35,429 downwards.
GGAAAAGGGATGTCTTGTCCCACCTAAGGTGTGACTGAAATCACAGGAATTTTTACACTGATCTTGGAGCCTAACTTAATGAAGTACAGATTCTTGGACCAAAGCATATTTTTTAGCAAGATATTTGCTTTCAAACTAGGAGAGACTAAGAGCCTAGATAGAGGGATGGCTGAAGTCCACTTTGGGTGTTTTGATCATGGTCCCAATTATCTTTGTTAAGCAGCAGTGTCTAGCAAAAATCTGTCTGGAGAAGGGATTTCCTCTTTCAGGAAGCTGCTGGCTTAGGAAGCTGCCACAGTATGTGTCTTCCTCGTCATCACAGGTACGATGTGACCCTTGAATAATTTATTGCACGTTATGCTGACTTCAGGGCTCTGGGTCTTTCCCCTAAATCCAGGAGCTTAAAGGTTTAGATTGTGGAGCTTATGGATATATGTGATTGTAACTGGATTTTTTTCTAGTTTTCAGGATAGTATTCTCTTTAGTCTGTGAGAACAGGTGCCATGACACATTATGCAAATTTGTGACTGAGACTGCAGCATGACTCTTAAAGGGGAAATTAATAACAACATATCATATGGTGGAAAAGAGGAGCCTCATCACTGAGCAAAGATATGAAGCCTCATTCCTAGAGGGCCCTTTGCCTGCTTTCTTTGATAGTCATACTCTCACGTGTAAAACAGGATGGGAAGGTATTTCTGATACTGCCTGTAACTTGTGTGGGACTTAATGGGTTTTAACTTTTTTTTTAATGAACACAGGTGTTTATTCATTCTTAGTAAAATGTAATTTTAAACTAATTATTCTTTTTGAATGATTTATAGAAACCATATTCCAGGCCTTCACTTCTGTATTTTTCTGCTATCTGCAACTAGTAGAGGGGCACTCATCCCACCTGCTATGAAGAGGTCAACTCATACCAAGTAGAATTTAGGGAATTTTGTAATTTAAGGTATGACACAAGAATGTGTTTCCTTGATTTGAAATGACTGTCCAGAATAATAACAATGAAGTATTTAGGTTGTGGGGGAGGGGTGTGGGGGGGTGTGGGGTGGAAGCCCAAGGAAGGTCCCTGTGCATTACCTAGCATTACTATTCTTAAAAAGATTTTTTAAAGTCCCCATCTGTGTGAAGGAAAACTGTTTCTCTATTTGCTTACCCATCACAGGCAATGCAGTAGCTAATGCCCTACTTTGATGACTGCTTTGGAACGCTTTATGTCTGTAAGACTGTACAAAACCAAATTCTATTTTTTTTTTTTTCATAGCAGGACTATGACTCTGAGGTTTTAGAGTTAGTCTACATGGCTCTCATTTCAAAGTCTCAACTTCAGAATGTATTTCTGAGGCACTCATTCTTCTTTTTGTATTCATTGTCTTTCTGTACTCCCATAATTCCTAAAGAAGCCATGANTGGGGGGAGTGGAAGGGAGGGAGAGAGATATGGGGAATCCTACCAGTATATTAGAAGCAAGATAGTAATAAAACAAAACAGTATTACTTTTATTTAGAGTAATATGTAAGTCCTTTGGTGTAAAATAATTAAGCTGATGCAATACCCTAATAAAGAGAATGATTTTGAAGAGATTAAGGTACTCTGGTGTTGCTTTTATTTGCATTGCAACTCATACATAATATACCAGGGTTTGGTAATGGTCAGTGCTTTAAAGATACCTAAATGAGAAAGCTCCCAGTCCAGGCAAAACACTCAGAAGAATAAAAGTGGAGAGGCAAAATGAAGTAACAGTGCCGTGGGTATTTTAATTAAAAGCAGTGGATGAAGGTGATGGTTCATCTGATTAAATGGCAGAACAGTTGGTCTAGTGCAAAAGTTAATTCATTGAAGTTAACAGGAACATCTTTCTACATAGCCATAGATACACTACTTTGTCATTTTATTTTACTTTGGCTTTTCCCCATTTTGTTGAGAAGATTATTGAATAAAACATACTTCAACCCAGGTTTTTAAAATGCATTACTGCTTCTGACTTCATTTTTTGGCATGATTTGTTTTTACGGTGTTACCAGGCGTGTACATAGAGAAAGGTATTTGTTCCATCACCTAAGCCTCTTTTTATAGTACTTAAAAAATCTCCTAGTGTCATATGTGTGTATTATTTGAGGTCTCAGGATCTCAAATAATTAGGACAATTGGTCAAATGTAACATTCCTGATTCCACCAGGGTATATGGCAATGAAGAAAATTCTGCTGCAGTAAGGTAATTTCATAGTGACAAAAAAAAAATATTGCTATGTAAAATTATACTGTAATTATAATAATGTTTAGCACTTGCAAGATGCCTTCTGCCTTATGATCTCAAAAAGTTCTTCAGAAGAATTTGGTTTGTATTCAGCCTGTGGTACATCTGCTGCTATCCCTATTTTACAGATAGGGAAAATAAATTAAAGAAAGTTAAGTTACACAGGCAAAAGCCTATGCAGTAAGCCATTGAAGGAGGCTGATTGAAAGAATTAGAACCAAAATTTTGTCTTCTACTTTCATTCACTAATTTCTGATTCATTCAAAGAGCTAGATTGCAACTCGGTCTGTGTGTCTCAGGCATGTGTCCTTGGAGATCTCCTCTAGTGTATACACACAGGGTATGTTTGGCTTTAACCCACCTTACAGCTGCTTCGAACAGCTGAGTCCAAATTTGCACATCATAATTTAAAGCTAGGCAAAATGGAAGAATCATGACCTACAGGCTTGTCTAAGAGGGGCAGCAGCTCTCAGAACTGCTCTTGGAGCAACAGTTTCCTTAATACTTATTCTTCAGGTCTTGTCTGAGTCACAGTTATATCCATGCCTTTCATAACATATCCATAATGCACAGATACCCAGATGTAAGGACTTTGACTTATGAAATCGTTAGCAATGCTGAGTAAAAAACTTCACTCTTGATAGATGAAAAGTGAATAGGAACAAGAATTGACACAATTTTGTGTTAGAATTTAAAGATGATGATTTATGGTTTCAAGTTTTAAAAAACAATAATAATCACACTGAAAAATATACTTCAAACATTTCAGTTAAATCTTTTCTTTCCATCTCTACTACTTATTTCAGTATCATCAACATCAGAGTCTGTGTAGTCCCAAATCCCTATGGTGTCTTTCAGATATTGTGTTTCAGTGCAAATCTACTGATTCCTTTCTGTAATATCACTTCAGTTTCCTCTTAATAAACAGATACTTCAAAAGTTTATTTTCCATGTTAAATAGTAATTTTAGAAAATGAAGATTTTGTGAATAAAACACAGAAAATTTTCCCCATCATCTAGAATCTGTTTGACTAGATGCTAGGAAAAGAACCTTCATCAGGCTTAAAGAAATTTAATTAATATTACAGTCATCCACAAGATAAGCTACATAAGTGACATACAGAACAGTCAGGGTGGGGGGTGAATAAAGAACAAATCAGTAGTCCATATAGTCCACACTTCAAGTATTTTGTAGTTATTAAATCTTTCACTATAAAAAGATACAGAAGAAATAAAGAAATGAGAATAAAATTATTAGAAAGAAAGGAACACATTAAATAAAGACTGGGAAGATTATATTATTTTATGTTAGAAAGAAGAAAAGTAGACTGGAAAGGTAAAGAATATTATTTTTTCCAATAGTAAAAACAGAAAAAATAATAATTGAAAGAAGAAATATTTTTTAAAAGCATTTTTTCCACAAAATGTGCAATTCATGGCCACTGTGCCTTATCAGGCATTTAGAAAAAGGATTAATCATTGATACAGAATGTGAAACTATTTGGTGTTAAAAAATTATACTATCGATGTGGAAGTTTGTAAAACAAGCTATAGGGCCTAAGTCAGACTTTCTCTGGTTTTGCAGCTTTAAGAGGAAACTTTCCTAACAGCTACTCTATGATTAAGACAGAGAACCTTCCTCTGAAGTGACTGGATCAGCGACGGGATGTTTACTGAGATAAGATAAAACAATTACACTTGATATACTATGAATTTTCCATTAAAAATATTAAGGAATGACATTTCTACACAACAAATTCGAATTCCTAAAGGAGACATCAATATTGTGTATGAGAATACTTAATGATTTTCAGGATTATATTGAAAAAATCAATCACCCACTAATGTAGGGGTAATAAAGCATTCTCTTTTGACTTAATGTAACTGTGAACTAACATTGTTTATAAATGAAACATATTCATTACTGAAATATTCTTCAATATCCTTTACAGATAATGTGGTATGTGAGAATCCAAGTCAATCCTCCGAAATGACAAACAAAAGGCACTGGTCAAGTGAAGAAATTGCTTCATCAGAAAGCATATTTATGATTAATATTTATGATTTGTTTCCCCCACAGGTCAGGTAAACTGTTTTACATCAAAACATATTTTCTGATATTATCCGCTATTGTTTGCAGGACAGAAGCAAATGAGTGTGTTGATCACCAGGATAGTAAAATAATATCTCTTAAATACATGCAGTAGCATTCTGACTTCAGGGGCTGGAAAGTCATGTTGCTAGTGAATGAAGTTCACCAAACTTTTAAAAAGATTTCACTTATGCCTTAAAGAAGGTTCTGAAAACTGTGAATGCAATAGTCTTCTGTCATTTTGGGTTGGTGTGCGTCAGTCCGAGGTTTACTACTGAAGGCAGTGCAATCAGAGATATGTACTCTTAAAGACATATATGTAGAATCTGTCTTTGAGATAACTGTTATTTCAGTAGCATTACATATGTGTTTCCAGAGAGAAAAGAGACAGGAAGATCCTCTGAGAAAGATGGGAAGTAGAAAGTTATGCCACTTTGTCCTCCTAGGTTTCCTCTCTCCCACCTCTTCTGGATTTATCTCTACGTTTATCTAGATATGTCTAGAAAGCTCTAGATATATGTCAATAATTCTAGATATATCCTCCATTGGTTCCTCACATTGGAAATATGTGCCAGGAGAATGATGCTAAATTGCTGCTATTTGGATACTCTCAAGGGGGTAACAAGCCCTGGAAATTCAAATAAATTCCTTTTAGGCTGTTCTAAAAACCTAAATAAAAATAAATGTTAGAAAAAAAAAGAAAGGAAAAGAAAAAGATTGATTACTCGAGATTATTAGAGTTAGATTAAGGTTTATTAAAGTTTCACTTCTCTGTAAGAAACATCTCAAAACTGTAACGTGTCACAATTCTGCCAAACTGCCTGCTTGGAGGTGGGATGAGAAACAATATGTTGTATTGAGCCACTGTCAAGCATTGCATGCTTTCTACTACATATCTGTAGCACCTGGGGGGAAAAAAGTCCTGGCTTTGCTGTGCCTTTTTACAATGTGGGGTCAAGGTAAAGCATTTAGGTCATATTTTCTCTCATGCAAAGATTCAGGATGTAGTTGTTGGCCACTCTGAGCTACCTCTTTGTCCCTAAAGTAGATATTTTTGCAAGGTACTTACCGTTAAGTATGGTATAGAAAAATACTGCTCAGACTTCTTCTTTTACTATCATCATTTCAAACCTGAGTCCCTTAGTTCAAGTCTTTTGGTTCTTTCCAGCTGAACTGGAAAAACATGCCAATTTTGTGATGTGAACAAACAAGGACAAGGAAAACCTGTCTAACATAATTTTACTTGACACCTAAATTATAGTAATGTTTGGACTCAGGAAATAAAGAATGCAGCGGAAATTGAATAGGTCATTTTCCTTCAATGCCAGTGCATTCTCTATTGTCATTTTCTGTATACCAAAGATAGAAACGTTTTGTTCTTTACCCACAGAACTAATCAAAACTAACTAAAAGTTTAGTTCAAAATATTTTTCTCTGGACCTACTTTAAACTTAAAACTACCTTATTAAGTTGGAAAACAGTCAATTTTAGCCTGTTAGCCCTAATGTTATTATGCTAGATTATCATTGAACCTGCTCTCATTTATTTTTGTATGTTAGATGGAGAACTCACCCAATTTTTGCTTTGTATAAATAGCCTTCAACACGAAAACAAATTAATACCTTTTAATTATATATTCACTTTAAATAAATGGAAATTTTCACTAAATCCAATGCAAAATTGGATTTAAGGTTTTATATAACTTTGACATTTTACCCACTTTTGAAAAGAAGTATAATTTTGCATAATTTTCCAAAATTGTAATATTCATTGATCTATCAAATCTCATGTTATCATTATAATACATAGTTATATATCTAACTTGGCATAGAATACAGCATAGATGTGAAGTGAAAAACACATAAGGAAGCTTTGCATTGCTTTCAGAACTATTGTATATGGCAAGTGGATGCAATTTCTAGAGATATTAATTTTTTCTTCTGTTCCAAGAAGTGTTCACCTTGTCCACGTGACCATTTAGGCTAAGGTTGACCACTGTTGGCACAGACCGATTAGGGGTGTTAGTTGTTGCTACTTATATGACTGAAGAGTAAGGCGTTGCTCCAAGAACCTTGAAGGACAGAAACATCTGATTTTAGCTGACTCTCTGTATCTTTGGATAGTATCATCTCTATGGGCTTGTCTAACAAAATCTGACTCTCTTACTTTTCTGATATTACTCCAAACTCTCCCCATTTCATTAGTTTTCCCTGCTTGAAAAGTGCTGACGAAAGGACCTCGTTCTGATTTGGAAATAAACAAAAAGATGTCACTTCAGCTTTTCATTCCCATTTTAATATTAAAGTTTAAGGGATTTTGAAGAGTATGAAATTTTGAAATGATTAGCTAAACCTTCAGCTTTAATTAATCACGGCCTTAATCCATCATACTGCTTATGCATACATCAAGCTTTTAAGCATGTGGAAGTGAGTTCACATCGACGGTTTTTTAGAAAAGAAAACTGTCTAAGTAAAGTTTAAGGTGAATTTTTAGAATTTCCCTGTACTTGTATAAACTTGTACAAAGTTGAAACTTGTACAAAATATAGAACAATGTTTATTTTATTCTGATTTTCAGTTGTTGGAAACTTCCAGGTATTATAAGTTAGAATTTTTTTTTAAACAAATCTAAATTGCTCTGTTTCAAAGAACTAGAAATAGGAAAGAAAACTGGGAAATACTGCTCTGATGATATTTCATTGCCTTACAGTGCACTCACAAAGGGGCCTTGATTTAGTGTCTGATACTTACTCTTCAGGCATATTATAGACTTTTTATCAAGGCTAGGGTGATATCACCAGGTTGACCAGAGATATGATGAAATTCCTATTTACAAGAAAAATGGTTGTACCTTGTCGACTGAGAAAAAAAATGCCTTGACTGATACATCATTGTCAACCTTTTCTGCCATTGTTTATTCTTCTCTGTTTTCTGTGGAAGTTCTTCACACTCTCTCAGTCCATAAATCATTGGTTATTCTACTGCTTGAAGATACTGGGGCAACATAGCACATTCAAAATCTTTTTATGCAGTGCCTGTAGGATATTTGCTTAGAAAACATAGAGATACATATGATAATGAATATTTCTTTGTTACTGGAGGAATGTGTGCAAAATACATTAAGTACATTGATACCTATTTCAGAGGTATTTTTGGTTTTGGTTCGTTTGTTTGTTTGTTTTTCAGTTTAATGAAATAAAAGCCATGTATGTCTTTGGATGCTGAATTTTTGATGACCTAATTTTTAGTGTCTTTTAATAATATGCAGATAAGTGATTGAAAAGCTTTATTGTGTTTTGGAAAGCTGTAAAATTACCCAGTTTATCTAGAGAAGAAAGAAGCCATTTGCAGGAAAAGGAGTTAAAGGGAGAAACAGTGATCCACAGGGGCTGGCTAGTTGACTAGGTGACCTGTTTAGCTCCTTTTCAGCCATTCAATCCTATGAAAGAAGAAAAACTCAGAAGACAAGGAAAAGAACTTGTGTAGTAAATAAAAATCATGGAAAAGGGAAAGGTGATACAGGGGGCACAATATGTAACAATGAATGATTGATCCTATAAGTCAAAGAATAAAGGTATCTTGTTTTCAGATTGAGTCTATTAATCCTTTGTAAGCAGCCTTTTTCAAGAAGGCTTTGTAGGCAGCTGGCAAAGCCCAGAAGGCCCATCTTTTGTGTGGTTATCTGGTTTTGTTTGTTTGTCTGCTAGCGTGGAACAGGTTTTACAAGACATTTAGCCATCCAAAGGTTGAGTAGATGTCTACCAGGTTATTAAAAAAATCTTTCTGTTCCTAAGTAATTTCAAAATCATGTGCCATTATGGATATGCATTCTCATCCTCAAAGCCTTCAACTGTGATCCATCCCTGCATACTTAGACAGTGCCTTTTCTGAGGGCACTCCGGTAAGCAGAACAGGAACTCTTGACACTTATGACAATGTTCTAATACTTCTGAAATATGTAGGGTGGAAGACCCAAAAAGTGCTTAAAAACACCTCCTTCAGTTTTTCTTCTATGAGCATTCTGTGCCTCAGGGTGTCCTGCATTACTTAACAACTTTGAAGTACTACATACTTTTTAAAAAGAAGTGCAGCTTCCTTCAGCACCCCATACAGCACTCAAGCTTTTATGTTGCAGCATGAGCAGCACTCTGCACACTGTGCTCTTTCCCAGCATAAAAGTCATTCTGTACAAGCACCCTTACATATCAAGACTATATAAATGTGCTGGATCCTACAGTGTGGTCTGTTTATTCCCCTCATCAACAGTTTGTCTTTTGCATAAGTCACAACATGATAGAGATCTGTCATATGTTTTCTTGCCTTCCCCTTTTATACCCCAAATATACCCGCCCTTTCTATACTCACAATAACTTTAACAGAAGTTTACTGAAAGATTTTTTGTTTCAAAACTTGGTCAACAAGGAGAGTCATTCAAAAGCACTAGGCACTGAAAGGAGGTGCTTGGGCTTCGTGGCCATATCTAGTTTCTGCAATGTTTACTATATTACTATGGGGAAATTGTTTATGTGCATAAAGCAGAGCACACCGTGCTTACTTTCACATATATGGTAACCCTAAAAGCCAAAATCCCACTGTAAGGTTCATAATAGCAACCAAGATGTTCAAATAAAGTTTCTTTAACAAGACTCGGACATCGTTTCCATCATTTCCCTGGTGTGGATTGACTTACAGAGGACATGGGGTAGTAGTGCCTTCTGGAGTGAAACCCTCTTCTGTGGGAATTTTTCACCTCATTTTCTCTTTATGAATTAGATAAACCTGTTACTTTCACTGAAATAAAGTGCTTATGTCACCTTCTGGAAGTCCCTTCGTTGTTGGGGTGCCAGACTGTGCCTATTTGGGGATGGATCAAGTCGGGGTGATGCAGATCTCTACCTTGTGGGGCCACTGTGGATTACTGCTTTTTGGAAGCACAGAAGCAGCTCCCTGAGCTGCTCAGGGTACACAAGGAGCATCATTTATCTTTTAGTGTGGTGCAGTGTGTCCCTGCCAGCATGTCTGTCACCTCCGCTAGCCAAGGGAGAGGAGGGAAAGCAGAATGAGATGCCGACTTTCCTTCTGCACCCCGCCCCCCCCCCCATTCTCCACTTGAAGTGCGGAGACTTTGGGACAAAGAAACGTAATTGTCTCTATATCCAGTGCCACGCCGCTTTCTCCTGCGTTACCTGTTGTAATCCAAGTTTGGTTCTCTTTGCCCGGAGAACTGTCATGCCCTGTGACTGCACAGCATGCTATCCCAGGGGAATTTAATTTTGAAAACCCAGCATTGACAGAGAGGCCCTGATGCTGTGTCATTGCATGGCCCCTTCACGTGAAAGGCTCAGGTTTTCTAGCCCCTTTTTGTGGTTTCATAGCTCAGTGAATGTAATATAAGCTTACTTTTATTGCTACGGAATTACATTTTCATACTGAAACACAGGTGCTTTCTGGGGTTTCTTTGGTTTCTGCCAAATGAATAGACTTGTTCACATTAATGGTTAGCTTCTGGCCATGCAATGCCCTGAATAGATTTCCATACAGTAATTATAATACTCACACAAAACAGACTTTGAAATTACTGAAGTGGCTTGCTGAAATGTTTAAGGTAAAGTGTTGGAGCTATCTGAGAAAACTTTAAGTATGTGTTTGCATTTCTATTTGTAGACTGTTATATTTTTAATGATATATTTATGGATTTATGTGAGTAATGTTTTAAATACAGGAGAAATAGTTAATTTGCTTAGATGATTCATGCATTTTCTCCTGCCTCCATTTCCTGGGAATGCAACTCTCTTGTTAAAAAAATTATGATACTGAAATGACATTTTACTAATGTCTGCAACACAATTCACATTTTGTTACTTCTTTCATCACTGTTACCAGAAGCAAATGGAAAATATTAAGATATGGTAATGTAAACACTTTACATTGACCTCTTTAAAGGAACAAAATCTGTTTAACGCTGGAAAAAACAGTGTACAAAAATGTATTTCTACTGAGTTATTTATGACTCCCCTGTAAGTGTTAGATCAGATTGTGATTCCATTTGCACAGCTATATAGAGAAAATATTGTATACACTATTTTTCAAGTAAAGAAGGCAAAATTCCTTGATCCTACTGTGTCCTATCTTTGGACTTCATATTGATTTTCCCATAGAACTACTTCACATGAGAAACTAAGGAAACTAAAATGGATAAAGCCCGGGGCCAGACTGGGAGTAATTGTGTGAGAACCCTATTTTTAAGAGAATTTCTGAGAGCAGCAGTCACTGGGAGTGTGGCTGTGTATTGTGTGCAAGCCACGATACTCACGGGCTGTAGTAGGGGATCACTGGAGATATGCCCAATAGAAACACTTGCTGGGCAATATCTAAGTCATCTGGTTTTGATGACTTATTATTTGAAGGTTCTGTCAGAATCTGGAGCATTTTCTGGGAGAACAGGGCATTTGGGAATGGCCCTGTTGGCCAGACTCACAGCTGAACCAGGCCAACAGAGGAAAAACGTTTCTGAAGACATCTTCCAGCTGGACCGTGTTACTTGATTCATTCATGTCAAGTGAGTAATGTGTGTAACATTTGAGAAAGACTGGGAAGTTTGAAGTAATCTAAGACTGTTAAATGCAAACAGCTAATATTATACAGGATTTTATTGTCAGTAAGCATAATTCAGAGAAAAGGTGCTTTGTCAAAATATTAATTGGATAGAAAGTTTTGTCTGACCTACTGAAACTAAAGACTCTTGAACTCTGTTTCTGTAGCTCAGGCACATGTTGCAATAGTTCAAAAGTGAAGTCTGAATCCTATATTCCTGTCACTTATTATTCTCAATATGAATGCGTCATATTCATTTCTATATTCTTTAATTTGGTAAACAGATTATAACGTATTAGAATATATCATTATTACAGGCAATAAAATCTTTAACATTTTTTCTGTTAATGACACTTGTCCCCATCCTTTTCTTAATTATTTCAGAGATTCCATAACAACAGCTTATATTTTAAAAGCCTTTCCGTTTTCTAGTCTTAAACTTACGCCCTTGTATACATACTTTTTGGAGACACTGTCCAAAAGCATTACACGAAGGATGCATTATTTAATAGACCAAAGGTCAAAATGTTCATGATTCAGTATGCCATAGGTCACTACATTTCGAAATGACTGCATATTTCCTAAATGATGCCTAGTTCTGAAATATATTTTAGGAACTGACAACATTTCAGCTAGTTTGGGAAAACACAAAGACTTCAGAAATGCTTTGAAACATGAGTTATGGGGTTTAGACAGTATATATTTCTTTTGCTATGTCCTTGGTGGAAAACTGTTTTTTCAGATTCTCTACCACTGTTCAGCATTTTTACATTTAATATGGTCCACGAGGAGTTCTTCTGCAACACTTGTGGGCCATATTTTTTATTTATATTGCAGTTCTTAATGACATTTTGATTGGTCTGTAATGAGTCAGAAATTTTTGTTATGCACTATGTCTTTTCTTCTTTCAAAGGGGTAAATATAGTTGTCTGGCTGCTCTGATGTGCTATATTTTAGAAATCAACAGTCATAATATTGGTGTGAGTTAAATTCCCTTCCTGTCTCTCCCTTTGCCAATACAGAATACCATGAAGTGGTTTTTTTTCTGTTGTTGCGTTTGGTTGGTTGCTTGTTTTCAGTATAGGCTACTAGCCATATTAATTTGATGCTTCAGGGCCTGAGAGTAAAAGATTTTAGGTCAGTTTTGGACTAGCGTTTTCAGAAAGATTATGACTTGTGTTATCATGAGATGACTCATAACTGGTGCTCTTTTTTCTGCTTTTCTTTTTTTTTTTTTGCTAAGGACTATATTTTTTGGAACGCTGCATGGACTATGGCAGGGTCATGAAGCACACAGAAAGGAAAAGTTTAATTTAAGATTTTTTTCCTATGAAAAAGAAAATTATGTCTTTTTCAAGATGCACCAAAAAGGTATTCCATCTTTCCGTCAGTGTAAATGCTACCGTTAATAGCCATTTGATATTAATTTTCATCTGCCTTGCATATCCGGAAGGACTAACATGAGATACATTAAAAAAATCAGTAAGTGATTAATCTAGGGATATTTCCTGAAAATATACATATGAAAAAAACTCTAAATTTTGCTGGTTTATACTTTTAGGAATATTGTCAATATGGTGCCATTACATTTAGGTCTGTATAAAAATAGCATGTTTTCTATTTCAGCACATAGTAATAGATTGGTTGGTGCAGCAATTGCTATTTTCCATTAGAAATTGATTACACAGATATGAACAATATTAGTTTTCATGATATCCAGGAGATGTATTGACTCAAGATTGCCAAAGTCAGGTGATCCTATACTTCCTCTGCCTCTTGGGGCTAACGATGAATTTGCAGATATCCACCAAATATGCAAAAGCACAATGCTGTGTTTCTAAAAGTTATTTTCATTGTAGTACACTACCAGTCCACAGGGGAGTCTAATTAATGGACAGGGTAAGCATTGCTGTTTTTCTCCAGTGCATATGCAAGCGATTAGATTAAATAGCTGTTGATCTATAGCTAGGAGCAATCTGAGCTGGCAAATCCACCCAGCACAGCATCCTGTAGAGATGGCAGTATCCCTCTGGAAGCAGTATAGTTTTGGGGGGTTATGTTCAGTATTGCATGGACACACCTGACCTGCTTCCAGCTTCAGGGCAGTTCAAGGAGAGCTAGCTGGAGGGATCTGCATCTCATTTCCAGCTTTCAGCATTAGCTGACCCAGAGCTAGCTTGGGTCTTTACATGCTTGGTGCAGGTTATCTTCATTTGCTAAGACCTTAAATGTCACTGACTTACAACGGACCTCCCTTCCAGAGCTCAGATTCTTCTCGGAAGACACTTATGCAGGATACTTTTTTGAGTTTTGCATTTCACAGACTGTGGTCTATGACTCAACTGTGGCAAGAGTGAAAAACACATTGGAGCAACAGCCGTGATAAAAATCATACACAATTTCTCAGTGTGTTCATGATATTATTTCTTAATGTTGAAATATTAGATATGACTATTACAGAATTTATTTTATTTTATTTAAATACTAATCAATATTATAGATATTTCCTATGTCTTTGCAGATTAGTCATTCCAACAGTTGCTAAACATATACCAGGGAAAGTTCTTGTTATTACTGATCATAAGTCCTCTTGCACATCTTTCTATGCACAATAATTGTGAACATATCATTATTTTGAAAATTTACATTTCAACATTCTTTGAAAATGCATTTTTACTGGTTTTTTTCCTAAGAATTGTTTAATAGTTAAATAGTTATATTAGACAACTATCAAAATTCTGGTTTGATATAAAAAATATCTAGATGATATGATGTGCTTCTTTTTAAGTCTAATAAAAGTAACTCTGAAACACTGTAAAGTAATAAAAATTGTAACATAGCTTTCCAATAAGTATTCTATGCCACTCAGGGGCATTAATGTTTTTGTTGTTGCAAACATTCAGACTAATTAACCAACTCACTAGTATTCTCCCGCAACACAAACAAAGTAAATTGATTAGAAAATCTAATTGTTTTGTTAGTGTAGTAAGTGATCTTAACACAATGAATTTTATCCTTTGCTACAGGTTAGATTATGTCCCCGAGTTTCATAGATTAGTCACATTTTTCTTCTGTTGGTACACATTAAGAATGTCTATGTTCTTTTGACAATCCAAACCAGATTTTATATCAAGCTTATATTAGTTGTGACATTTTCATGGACAGAGATTATGTAAGATTTCATAACGACATAAGATAAAAAAGCTTTTTAAGTGCATAAAGGTGTTTGCAGTATTAGAAGTTTGGTAGGTGACATTTATACGAAGGTATATGTTCATAAATACAAGTATATACTTATAGTATATGTGTACTTATATACTTATATACACAAATATACATACATTAGTGTATACACATATGTATATTTATGTATATAAATATACCTAAGCAGCTGTGTATGTGATAAATAATAACATTCTTTTTACACCTTATTTACCTGTCTGTAAGAGGAAAAAAAATATGCACAAGCACTTAAAGATGGAATAAGTTTTTTCTTGAAATTACTTTGAGGAAAGCTTGATAATTTTTATTATAGCAGCTGTATCAGTCACTGTCATCACACAACAGTGTGAAAGTTTTTCCTGTCCATCATACTCAAGGCTGATGTTCTTTAATCTTGTCACACTTAGGCAATGTAGGTTGAGAAGACACTGTATGATGAAACTCCACATAAAAAAAACACTGAAAGAGCAAAAGAGTGCACCTAGACTATGTCTGTAGATCACAGTGTTAAAGACTCTGTGTCCTCTTCTACGGTGAGGTGAACCGAGTTTATAGCATGCTACAGAAAGATTGCTGTGGATAAGGCTTCTAGCTGAGTGTCAGAGATGATTAATGAGAGAGATAAGAGAACATCCTCCTTTTGACATTAAGGGGCGGATAGAGGAGGATGAAAGAGTGAAGGATAGCAAAGCATTTATATCTGAAAAAGCAATGAGGGTCAGCAAAGCTCTGGTCTCAAATTAGCATTGTGTGTTGATCCATTTGTCGTTGGAGTTTGACCCCTTCTATCCGATAAAGGACTTTTAAGGGAAGATGGTAAAAAATGTCCCCTACAGAGAAACAAAAAAGATGAAAAGCTTTGATGGAAAGAAACCCAGCAAGATGAAACCAGAATGTTAGCAAAAAATCCAGAACCAGGTGTTTCTCAGTATACGTTATTCTTTTCTTCAGCTCTGAGTTGGGCTTTGTGGAGACAGGAGCAGATTAAACCAAATATCTTCACCAAAGCTTGTTGAGAAAATTAGATAAAAGACTAGTAACAGAAATAAGTATTTCTGAAGATAGTTTTATAATATTCATGGCATGTTCCAACAGCACAGGGAAGTTCATGACTCTTGGCTTCTTGGAGGGGGTGGATCAAGAGACCATGGTCAGTGTAAATATCAGAAGCCATGAAGGAGCTTCCTGTTAATACAGATATATCCTTCATGCTGTAGAAGAAAAAGATCATTCCTCATTCACCGAAGTTATTCAAAGGAATACTTTTGTTGTAAGCAGACAATTTGTAGGTAGAAAATTATTTTGTTAGATGCACGAATTTGCCATAATCAGAACCACAGAGTAATTTGTCATATGGGTAAAATGTATCAGATCTCATGAGAAACTTGAATGGCAGACTAAATTAGCTGAAATCTCTTGTTTTGGGAGTGTGCTGCACTAAAGTTTCTATTAAACAACAAAATTAGTCCTTGGGATCCAGGAATATTTGTACTACAATGAGGGGAGAACTTACATTTTAAAAATTTTACAAGGACTTGCTTCCCTAAAATATTCTTATTTTGTGAAGTGGGGAGGAGCATGCATAGGGTTACCTGCATGTATATGAACTTCAGATCATGCTGGATGCCCCTGCTGTATTAATTTTAAATAACTTACTAATTTTATTAATGCATGCTAATTATTATTTTAATAGTTTGGTAATAATTTACTAAATTTTAATAGTGTCATAGTATATAAAGTAACATGTCATTAGGAAAGTGGGCTGTTCCTTTAAAAACCTGTTTATCCTTATGCTTAGAATTTTATCTGAAAGTAAGATGATATTAATGTTATGTGTATTGAGGGCTCCAAGAAAAGATTAAAATGAGTCTAAAAAAAATGTTTTCATTTAAGAAAAAGAGCAAAAATAAACAGAGCAAGAAATTAATTTATTGGAAAACATAAAAATGAAACACTTACTGCATGAGTTGGTTAAACCCCACATTTATCCACAGTATAGTTCAGTTCAGAACTTCAGCTGGGAATGTGCAGTACTGTCAAAATGTCTTAAAATGAAGATTCTTCTAGGATAGTTTCTTTTTAACATGTTACATTTAGCTAGTGATAATGTAATCGAATCATATTCGATTAGCAACCTGTTTTTTTGAGCATCTTTTGAGCAGAAGTTCTTTTCTATTCATCAAACAACAATGTTATATAAGTTTACTGCAGCCGCTGAGTATCTCATATGAAACACATTTTAAAATAACATGGTGATCTCCAAACCGGAGATGTCATTTCCAAGAGATATACTAATGGATGTACTGTTTTCACAGTTATAATGATAAAGCCTAAATAATTTTCTCTCCCGCTCCTTCCCCCTTTTTTTTTAATTCTCTGTTATTTGCTTATTTATCTATGTGTGGGTCAGTGTAAACTAGTTTATATCAATACAGATAGTAAGTATTTTTCATTTTTGTTTCGTGTATTTATCAAACAGGTCAGTATGAAAATGTTCTTTGTTATAGCAACAAATAACAGAAAATTAGGCATATTGTCCAGGAGAAAAGAAATGAAACAGTGCTGTTGCTACTTGTACCTATTTGCTCCAATCCATCACAAGAAAAGGATAGTTAAAATAAAGATTTCTTCAGCCTGTTGCCTGAAACATAAAAAACATGTAGTGTTCATTACATTAATTTAGAATTTTGTTTTAGAAATTGGATCACTAATACATAGATTACAAAATTAATATCACAAGTTCTTCCCTGTGTCAGAGGGAGAAACCATACCTCTTTTTAATCACCTTTTTCAAGAGATTGTTGTATTCTCTTCCTCTTTGTAATAGAATCATTCCCCAACTCTTAACACCATGGAAATGGCCTCGATTTTGCCTTTTATTTTTAGAAACTTCTTAGTTTCTTAATTTTCCCATAGATCTTTTTACCATTAAGGAAAGGCAATTTCTTGAAACTTTTATTCTAAGATTCTAATTTAATGAAAAACAAATTTGCTAGACTCAAAAGATAATTTTAGAGAAAGTAAAGCAGGAAGTGAACCTTTATTTTGCAATAGTGAGAGTAAAGCAAGTTACGAAGTCTTGAAAACTGGATGAGAGTAGGCCTCTTGAGGGGTCAGTACAAAAGGCCATATCACAAAATATACTTTATCTGTTTCTTTTACAATAGCCTGGGTATAACGAAATAAATTCATGCAACAACAAAGTTGTTTGCATTTTTTTCTTGTAGTCATTTCCAGATTGTTGGTTTTATAATGTACAGCATAATTAACAAATAACAAAGAATGATAAAAAACCACAAAAATCTGATGGTTAGGGAATTATTTTTTTTTCCTGATTCAGACAGTGGCTGATTACTCATAGATCTTTTTCACAGCCACATGCAACACATGTTATGTTTACTGCATAGCAATAGCAGTGCTGTATAAGAATGCTATAGGTGGAAAATTTCTCATTAGTCAGCAGTTTGACAAGATGTTAATATCTAACTCAGCATTTCTTTTACAACACAGTTGGAAATTTAGCCCCTCCTTTTAATCTTTTTTTGCTTCACTGATTTAACTGTTTGGTGATGCTTGATTTGAAGTCAATAAGTATACATGAACGTCTCCTATCATGTTAATAGTGCATTTGATTCTGAAGCTCTGCTTTTAACATGGATTAGCCAGGGCATAATACTTTGGTTTCAGAAAAACACTCATCATTGAGAAAACCTGAGATGGAAGGCAGATAGGCAGACAGTAGAACTCAAATTCTGCATATTAGGATCTTCCTTTCCATAGTGAATTCAGGTGTGTCCCCTTTATTTCCACCAGTCTGTTAAGAAAAACAAAGAGATCTCATTGGTCACAGCTTCTTATGGGGAGAGGTGAAGACCAAGAAGCATTTGGAGGTAGTTCATGGAAGAGTGGAGTGACAGACATGAAATGCCAGGTGTTTAGCTACTGGAGCTGGGTGTGAAATTATTCTGACATCTTGACACTTTCCACAGTGAAGCAGAAGACTCACTAAATATACTAATTAGGAGAACAGATGTTGTTAATATACCTGTGTTAACCTTGTTTATTTTCTTGACCGTTGAAAACTGCTTCTTCAATTCCTAGTCCCCTCAGCACATTTTTGTTTTATTGAAAGATAAAAGTGACATAATATTTAATTACTTAAAAATTATAGATAATTTGAAGTAGAAAATAAGGGGAGAATGGTACCAGCTGGAAGTTACTTTCCTTTTTTTAAAGAAAATAGTATTTTGACTATTTTATCATGCCATATTATACAACCCTGTCATGATATCTTTTTTGCAATATACATGATTACATCATGGAATAATATAAAAACAACCATAATAAGTAACATATCTAAATATACTGGTGAACAAAGTTTGAAAATAACATTTTCAACCTCAGGCTGAAAATAAACTTTGAACCAAAAGAAAACTTTCCAATCCGCACTCTGTTCTCTGTCTCTACAGAGCACAAGTACGGCCAATATTTCTGCATTTATGACCATCAAGTTGCTTGAAGGATTTAGAAAACTAGAGGATAAACAAACTCACATCAGAGGTCAACAAACCTGGTGAAAATGCCATTGAGAAAGGGCACCGTCTATTCAGATTTTTCTTAAAAAAAAAAAAAAAAAGAAGTAGTAACTTTATTTCATTGTATAAATAGCCTTTTATGGATAAAAGCAATATAGAGAAAATATAAGGGAGAAAGGTATAGAAAGAGTCAACACCTACAAGCTGGCGTCAAATTCAAACAAAAGGTAAGGCCTATTTTTTAATACTGAGTGTATTTACCTGCTCGAGAAAACTACCTATCAGTTATTAAATGTAAGAGATAAATGAATTGTTGAAATGTAATGTCCTGTAATATATGAGATTTGACCAGATAGGCAAAATTCTTTCTTGACCTAATTTCCATTAATGTGTGATGCTGCTCTATAGGGGGAAAAAGATTTGCACACTTTGTAATCTGAACTGGCTGCATTTCTAATGAAAGCTATATTTACAGTTTTTATTTTGGTAACTCGCTACAGAGAACAAAGAAAGTCTAATTGTGCTCTCACACATTTTTAATTCTGGAGAAATTCCACTTACTTGCTTCAAGTTGCTCTTCATTCATACCAAAGAATGTACGTTGAACTTGGGTTACATGTGACCAACTTCCTTTTCCAGCTATTTAGCATCTTTAGCTGCATCTGCATATACCCTCTGAGATTTCTATCCAAGGAACACACTTGCACTTCCTTGCCATAGAAACTGTCGTTCAACTGAGAGGTAGAGGAGCTTGTGCACGCATGGCTTACTCTGACATGGAAAGAGAATGGCTGAAAACTCCCAAATCCTGTAGCTCAGATGTAATCTCTATACCTCTTATAGTCTTCATAAAATAGGAAAATCATCTCATGCTTTCATTGCAAGGATAAATAGATTAAAGGTTGTGGACACAAACACGTTAGAAAAATAGTAGAGGTGAGATGCATTCACTAAACCATCTCTCCCTTGTAATTATCAGTGGTTTGTTTTTTTTTTTTTTATCTTTATGGGTAGATTAACATTCAAAAAAGGTTATCTAGTTCTATTAGAATAATGATCTCCGTTTCCCATACTAAGTATGCGGATACCATAAGAAAGAAAGACTATCTAACTTCCATTTTAGTTCATGTCAATGATTTGTTACGGGAGTGAGGTATTTCACAAGAGAAAGAGAAAGAGGGCATGATCTGATCATGCTCTTTCCTTCTTTTGTTGTCTTCACGTTAGAGGAAAAGAATGAATAAGACTATGGCCTCAAGTAATATGTGTGCATATTGCTTATATTATACTGACTCAGCTCTTTGAATCTTCTACAGGCATTCTGGAGAGATTTTCATTCAAGTTAGGCACACACTTCATTTAAGTCTATAGGTTGCAAGCCTAGAACCGTGAAATCTTGGTTAGGATAATTGTGACAGGAAGCCATGCATTCAAATATATTCAACATCATTCTCTTTAAAAATGTGTGAAAGGAAACTGCAGCAAAACAGTGTGAAAATCTGCAAGAAAACATGAACTTTAGAATTTAACTGATTATTAGTGCCTTCTCTTCTTTCTCACGTTTCAGAAAATATGCCTGTGTTCTTCCTTTACTGTCTTTCTCTATTGCTATGTATAGTAAAAGTATTTTAAAGCTTTGAAATAAAGACATGGTCTATTAAATTCTGTGATACTATAAGGTACTCATTTTTTTCACTTAAATAAAACCCTATACAGTCTCAGACTTGTGGATGCATATAATTGAATCAATGATTAAATGCCAATAGGTTTTTGGATGCTTTCAATTAAATTTTGTGCACGAAAATAGTTTTTTCTGACCAATACTTACATCTGCTCTTAACGTAGTGTCAGAAATCTTCTTATATGTATCTGTATAAATCAGGAGTGACTCCAATATTCTTAATGGACATATACTGGAGAAACACCAGAATGAAACTAGAATTAGGAGTTAAAACTTTTTCATGACCTTAACTTAATCAATAATGTATTTGCATTAGTTTTTGAAAAGTTAAACTCAGGAAATGGAATCAGACTTTAATTTATTTTAGAAGATGCATGTGGGCTAATCCAGAAATCAAAGTAATGTACACCTGGGAGCTCTGCTACCAAATGAGCTCATCTAAGCGTGGGATGCAAATAGAGCAAACCTGGCGAATAACTTGTCAGCATGCAGGCTGCCGCCCCAGAGCCTTTTCTTCACCAGGGGCCCAAACACTTTTCTTCAGCTCGAATTTTTATAAAAGCAGATTCTGTATGTGATAAGCAGAGTTAGACTGGATGCTGATTCACAATGAGTTTGATAAAGGTCAGAAGCCTTTCTATTTCAGCCTCTTGAAAGTGACTCAACATTTTGTTCATAGGGATTGGATTTAATGATCTTGATAGCTACTGACACATCAGTCTTTTCAGAATTCTTTCTGACTGTATAATTAAATTGAAGGTTGGCACCAGGGAATATGGTGCCCTGTCAGGTAGTATATGTTTTTCCTAACCTAGGACAGAAAGACTGTACAGGCAGCGAGGTATTATTCTGCTTTGCTGGGTCAGGAGGAAAAGAAAAAGAGAGTAAGCTTTTTGTAATCAGGTTGATTCAATTTTCCATTCATTGTTATTAAGGGTTTCTGTCTAAGGACTGTTTTCTGTAAAGTACTCTATTTACATATGTTTGTTTCAAACCACACACTAGGTTTCTATGTAAATTCAGTTCAAAGAAGAAAGTATGCCTTTTTCAAGTATAGCGAAATCCCCTCCATTTTCCTCTCTTTGTAGTTGTTGGCAGGTCTAATTTGACAACTATGTGACTGTACATCTTTTACAGTCCAGCTGCAGTGTAGATGTATAACAAGGCCAGCACATTAGAAGACACATGGACTTTGCTCCTAGAAAACTATTTCTCCATCTTAATTTGTCAGTTTTCTTTAATCATTATTTCTTCATTTCCGTGCATGAACATACATAGAGGTATGATCAGGAAATTATTGTTTACAAATATAATGACTGCACAGATAGATGTTAATAACAAAATGCTTCCAAATATCTCCAAAATAGAGACAAAGAAATCTGAGTGATGATAAAGCAGCTGTTTTGTTGGGTTTTTTTTATGCAAAGTTTCATTGAAAGGTAAGAATGTTGTTAACCGATAGGACAGAATAATTTTTTTTCTGATTTATACACAGTCTGAGTGAAAGTACTTTGCAAAGAGGTAGACTAATAAAGCTGGTAGAGAATAAAAGCACTACGTTTTTAAGCATTCTTTGCTGTCAAAAAGTTGAAAAGATTGCAGACAAAAAAACTGATCTAAATTTTTGGAAAATAAACTTCATAACCTCCTTCCAGATTTATTGTCAGATCATTTCAGGATGGCTATTGATGCATGTAAATCCAGGCACTAAATATGTATATGATGTTAACAAGCAACAACTGCAAATAAACATCACATAGCTATTTGTGAGAAAAAAAATTACATCCATAAAACTCAATTTGTAGGCTGCTTTTGAGAATTTACCGTACAATAATTTTCTCTTTTGTATATAAAAAATGCATATAGGAAATTCTAGCAGGTCATCTGGGACAGCAGTAAAACCTATCTGTACTCTAAAACAGAATGGAATTTCTAAAACAATCTCTGTTATGATGAACACATGTGCCATCTGCAGTGCCTGTCCATTTAGAAATTCAACTACTTTTTAATCCCACAGTGCATTGGCATGGATTTTGACCATATTAAAGACCTTGATGCTCAACAATATCTCTGTAGATTAGGGGCCTATAAAAACAATGGCAGAGGTAGGGGATTCATTCTGTTCCCTTACAAAGAAGGAGTTAGTGTGACATGATAAAGAAGGTTATGAATAGCAACAGAAGTTTTAACTCATCTTTGGAAAATTGCTCCCTCTACTCATCCATTTGTGAGGTGGTAACCAACTGAATAATGTTTACTGTCTTTCTCTGCCACAGCTGTGCTCAGCCTTGTGTTAGAAAGGCTCTGGTGGGACCTTGTAAACTATGGTAGATCTTGAAAGTGACACTACACATAGTGGTGATCCAGAAGTGAGACCGTGTTAAGGGCACTCAATAATGCATGTACGTGCGCACACACACACACACACACTCACTATGTATCTCTCTTGCAAAGATACTGTAGAGAATGACATACCCTGGCTAACAATGCACATCCACTTGAGCGTTTCTGAGTAAGTATTGTTGGAGAAAAATGCTAGAAATAAAGAAATGAAAGTATGTAGTATTTTATGGGGGAAAAGGTAAAAACTCTTCTCTATAAGAACGACTTAAGCGAGATGCGTTGGAAATTGTGCATCCAAGAAATGATAAAATGTTGTGATTGCTCTTACTGCTACTTCTTCTATGTTTTATTTCTAGATTTAAAAAAATAATTCAGATTGATAGAAACTTTCATGTCAGACAAGTAATTGTTTCTGCTTTCCTGGAATTAGCTTGGTCTGAACCACTGTTCAACAACCATTGCTGTTGCAGGCTTCACACTGAGAACTGGCTCTGGTGTGATAAAACAAAAACCCCACACATTCTCTGCTCAGTGCTTTCCTATGTTTTTTTCCCTTTACAGCAGTCTGAATCTCTTCTTGGCTTTCATTAAGCAGATCCTTCTTAAGCTAAATAAATAAAAACAGTATCTCTTGCTTTGTGGTTACTAGATAATACCTTTGTGAGCACCAAGCACCTACATGTATGGGAAGGTCTGCAAAAATGCTCCTCAAAAGTTTTATAAGCAAGATTTTGTTTTTAGTTTTTGTAAGGATGTGGAATTTTATTGATCTTAAGTACAGTCTGAAGACCCTGTTTTTTAAAGTAAAAAAAAAAGATTACTAGAGTAGCATGACATAATGTAAAACAGAAAAAATTCAGAGCAGGCAGTTCACAGTATGTGCTCAAGACAAACACAGTTAAAACATTAGAGATCTCAAGAGATATGCAAAACAACTGGCTGCTTTAAATTGCTGTGGTAGTACACAATTTTATTTAAAAGGGATTTGTGATTTGAGTGCTACCATTATATCATAGGTAATTGTTTTAATAATAGAAGTCTAAACTGTACTCAATATTCAGCTGATTTTATTATCTCCTTTGGCTTTTGAATGAATATGCAGTAAAAACAGCTTCACTTTTAAACTCTCTGTGTTGCATATGCAGGCACTTATATTTTGTCAGACCCAAGTTCTGCTTATCATTTATGAATATTTAGATATTCCATTGTCAGGTTATCCTATTATGAATAGTCCATATCCCATTTTTCTTCCCATGATGAAGGGAAGAATAAATGCTGGAAAACTTCTAATCAGCGTGTGAAAGCCATTTGGGGAGGGTGAATAAGGGGGAAAATTAGTTTGTGCAGTTACTAATAATGAACAAGAGAGCTCTCCAGAAGAGAAAAAGACACCTGTTCCTATCTGATTTGATCTAACAAGAACTTTGGAGAACTGGAGATAGTGGACAGTCTCTGACAAAGGGAAGGAGACCATGTATTCTCCTTTCTTCAAGTTGCAATGGATCCTCGCATTTTTACTTGTGAACAGTAGAGAGAAAGGAGCTGAAGCTGAAGAGCATACTAACTTCTTATTGATTGAAATATTTGTTCAGTCCCTTGGAGATTCTCACCCTCCGCAGATCATTGCCCTCCTCCATAGCACAGAAACTTTTAATATGGGTCTGACTGACCATCTATAAGACCATTCAAATGTTTTCTTCCTGCTGGGACCAATTTAATGTTGTTGTGGTTTTGTGATGTGAGATTCAATACAATGGCTTGTCATTAGACGGATCTAACAATTTGCTGTGAACAAACAGAAAATAAAAAGGCAAAAAGGGATAATTATTAAAAGACAATACATGCTGCCTACTTATTGACCATTGATGTTAAAAATCTAAAAATGTATATTTAGCCCTTAACAGACTGACTAGTAATTTTTCCTATAGATTACCTGCACTATTACTGGGTGAGTGTATGTGTGTGTATATATATATTTATAAGCATAAATAAAATGTATCTATCTATACTCAGCCTTTTACAACTAATTGAAGCAGTCTAATGATCCCAGTGTTCTTCAAACTTACTCTAGACTGGTTGTAATCAGGACCACTGCTGCATTTTTAGTTTAGTTTAGCAGACCACCTGCTATGCCACCTGGACCCTCACAAGTCTATGGGGCCGGATGGGATCCACCCGAGGGTACTGAGGGAGCTGGCGGAGGAGCTTGCCAAGCCACTCTCCATCATTTACCAGCAGTCCTGGTTAACAGGGGAGGTCACGGACGACTGGAGCCTTGCCAATGTGACGCCCTTCTACAAGAAGGGCCGGAAGGAGGATC
>VZTQ01007488.1:0-10281 GCA_013400755.1 Pelecanoides urinatrix | reverse complement strand
GTGCTGGAGTGTGTCCAGAGAAGGGCAACGAAGCCGGTGAAGGGCCTGGAGAACAAGTCTTGTGAGGAGCAGCTGAGGGAACTGGGACTGTTTAGTCTGGAGAAGAGGAGGCTGAGGGGAGACCTCATCGTGCTCTACAACTACCTGAAAGGAGGTTGTAGCGAGGTGGGGGTTGGTCTCTTCTGCCAAGTAACAAGCGATAGAATGAGAGGAAACAGCCTCCAGTTGTGCCACGGGAGGTTTAGATTGGACATTAGGAATAAATTCTTTACTGAAAGCATTGTCAAGCGTTGGACCAGGCTGCCCAGGGAAGTGGTGGAGTCACCATCCCTGGAAGTATTTAAAAGATGTGTAGATGAGGCGCTTAGGGACATGGTTTAGTGGGCATGGGGGTGTTGAGTTGACGGTTGGACTTGATGATCTTAGAGGTCTTTTCCAACCTTAGTGATTCTATGATTCTATGATTTAATGATTTACTGGATCTCGTTGTGATTGTAATTAGCACAGCCCTTTCTCATAAAAAGCTTTAATTTTACAACATTTCTATCCTCCATTCTGGATCATTTTCCAGGTAAAGAACAGCTCAGGAGCTATGGAAGAGTTGCCAGAGCAGATGAAAGACCTTACTTGCTTGCAGAGTGGTATTTTGTTGTTGTTATGGCTTTTTAAAAGCACGGGATGACTTTTTTCTTTGTTTTGGATGACTGTATTGCGAGTGAGAAAATTAGGTTATGGAAGTAGTAGAACAGCAGTAACATAAAATTTACCCTGTGAGGTAAGGTGCCTCTTATGTAGTTATTAGTATTTATTCTTTCCTGAGACTGTGTGATTTTGAAGAAAAAAAAAAAATTTTAATCAATTTTAATTAGTACCTGGGTGCTTTGAAAAAAGAATCTTCTATACTTGATCACAAGCCTTGAGTTTTTTTCATGAATAAAAACTGTGAGAGAAAGTTTTGTGTCCTGTGCTCTGGAAGGCCATCTGTCCTTTATTTTAAGATGTGTTAGTTAAGATTGGTGTTGTGTCTTACTGAGCTTATTCATCTTCGTTCCTCTGTGGAACACATGATCTAGTGAAATATCTGAAGATTAGAAAAGCTATATTGAGGAGGAAGTAGGAATAATTTTGTGTTGATTGAGGTCAAGAGGTTAATGAATTATTTCAATTATTTGTATGCCAAGTGGAACTTTTCTGCTTTAAAAGATTTAAAAACAAAGATAATCTTCCAAAGCTGTAATAACAAACACATCTTAAACGCAGAGAAGATGTGCATAAATTGTGTGAAAGCTGCATCTGGTAGAGATGAAGCTGCTGCAGTTCCATGCCCCCAGGTCCAGCCACTACCAAGGATAAACACACACATGAACGCATGTGTATACTCAGTAACTGGCCTTAGATGTAGTATCAGACTCACTCTACCCAGTAGCGGGCCCTGGGTCTTCTAAACCCAAGTTGCCTCACATGAGTGCATGTGCATGTGCACGTACACACATTGCTCTCAGGTCTCTCCAGCAGCTGGCACAGAGCCCCTGCCCACCTCTCAGACTCTGGTCTTTTCACCTCTTTACCAAGACATATAGCCTCTTTGATCCCTGGCTCCCAGGCCACTTACCCAACTCAGCAGCCAGTCCAGCCTGACGTTTGCTGATGATGTGCGCTGACACACGCACCCTCACATGCCCCAGTGGTGGCCTGCAGGCACGTGGCCCCTGTGAACTCTGATCCCACTCCAGTTGCTGCCACTCAGACCCCCCCACACCTATGTGCACACAGATAGAGAGCCCCTCACACAGGACAATAACCAGAAATGGAGATGAGAAGACAGGACAGATTGGGCACAGGGCATGGCCAGGCAAGCACAGTGACCAGCCCCTGCTTACACATTACCAGCTCCTATCACTCCATTATCCCACACTTGTTCCTCCTCAAACCACCCTCAGTCTCAAAGGTACCTGAGAGCCTTTCCCCGGCCTGACAGCGGTGGATGTCCACCCCAGCCATGGGGCTGGTCATCTCCTGTGACATCCTGGGTATTGGCCAGAGCACGGTTCCCCGCCTTGCCCATGTGCCTCTGTCCTCCTTCATTTTATCACATAACCCAATGAAAGGATTTGATCTTCTCATCAGACAGAAAGTGATTTTTTTTCTTTGTTTAACCATGTTGAATGCAAACTGCTGTGGTTGAACTGAATATATGCACTGCCCATACCAAAGACAAATAAAAATCCTAAATAAATAAGCAATTCCCTTAAGCATTTAGGTTTGCATTGAGTTTCTAAGGTGTAACCAAGGTGGCACTGGACAAATATGAGCTGGTTGGAGCTTTCTGGAGGAAGAGCATAAGGATCAAGGATGCTGTAGTGGCACTGTAAATTGCTTACTTGTCCCATCTGCAGCAGTGATAAAATTCTTTTGTCGTTGTTGAAAACTCTCCAAAACAGGTATTGTGATGTCCCTATGTAAGGACAAAAGCAAAGGTGATCTTTCCTCATGCCCTGTAAAGCTGGTGGGGACAGAACAGAGAACAAATTCTCTTTCCTCTCTTCCAAATCACACAGTGCACAAGCAAGGTGTGATGAAGTAATACTCAAATGTGTAGAAAATTCTATAATTTTCAAAGGGTTTGTCATATTACAATGACTTAAGTGGGAACTGTATTGGAACCATGGTTTATGAAAGGGTGATCATATGTTTCGTGGCTTGAAATGCAAGCTTCCACCTTTTGTCCCTTCAGAGAGCATAAACATAAAGTCATCTCATTCAATTATGGGCAGCGTGTACCATCATTTTAGAATTTACTGTGCATATACAAACATGAATTTATAAATAAACCTCTTCCTAACAGTGTGTCTAAATTAAAACTTCTTATTTATCACCCATAAAATCATAAGATGATAGTTTAATGGACTGGAAAAAAAAACTCTGGATGTTTCTTTATTAGCTAGTTTTCTGAAGGCATTGTTAACTTGGTGTCCTAGGCACTTGCCCATACTATACCACACACCCTGCCACTCATAACTATCTAGCTTCCGGGCAGATCTCTGGCTGGTATTCTTAAAGAGTTGTTTAAGTTTAAACAAGGCTTGAAACAGATTCAAGAGACATAGCAATAGAAACATGCTGTTTTGAACATCCCAAGGATATTCAAAATTCTCAAGAGCTGTTGTAATCAGCCTGGCGGAGAAAGGGAAGGTGTAAGAAGGTGGCTCCCTCATAGATTGGCTCTCTGAGGAAAAGAGGTAAAAAGTGTAATTATTAATAGTTTCAGAAAGATAGCTACCAAAGTATGGGGATGACGGCAGTGCTGAGTACAATCTCATGACCAATAGTTTTATCATACCATAAGCCGGTGTTACACAGTACAGCAAAGCAATAACTTTAATCCAACTCCCAGAGGTGATAAACAGCACCACAGGCAATGCATGCAGCAAGGAAGGTGTTACATAGCACAACTCTGAGAACAAGCACAACAGCTCTGAGAGTAAATGAATCAACATTGTGACCAGTGACTGTTAACCTAATGTAATGAGTGCTTATCACAAATTTGTTTTAACACGCTCGGGTCAGATCTGTCTTTATCTCAACCCTTCGAGCCCCACATTGGGCACCAAAAAGGACTGTGACCCCTCCCAGCTTCTTGTGTATCACCTCCAGCCTTCTCAGTCAGTAGAGCATGAGAAGCTGAGAAAGCCTTGACTCTGTGTAAGCACTTCTGAGGCATAACGAAAACATCTCTATATTATCAACACTGCTTTCAGCACAAATCCAAAGCATAGTCCCATACTAGCTACTATGAACAAAATTAATTCTATCCCAGCCAAAACCAGCACACTTGGAAATAGAAAATAACATTGCTAATATTAAGTAATACCTAACCTGTGGGGTTTTTTTTTCACGTCTTTTGTATGCAGAGGAAGACCATGTTGCTTTGGAATTTGGTCAGAGAAAATATAGCTTAAAGCTCAGGTCTGAACTAGGTGAAGAATATTTGAAACCAGTTTAACTGCACATGTTTAGTAACTATTTTGTCTATTTAAAAAAATGTACAAAACCATAAATGCTTCTTTATACAATTGGTTTTAATCTTCAATTTTAGAACTTTTTTACACCTGATTTTTAGATAATGCAATTACATTTTCTTTAGTAGGCCAGCATTGGTCCATTTCCCCCCTTTTTTTTTTTTTTAATGCCTCATTGCCACATAAACAGAGGACGGATAGAGAACACAATGAAGTGTTAATCCATTCAGTAGGATTTTTGAAATGCAACTTGAAGAAAAAAAATTTGCTCTGTTGTTTTTCTGCAGTCTCCAGTGATTTCTCAGACCAAATATCACACAGTACAGGATTGCTCTGTATTTTAAAAAGCCATTTTTGTTCTGATGTTTGTGGTGTTTTGGGAATCCATGAGAGTATACTGCATGTTGGCTATAGCACCTGCCTTCAAATGTGGTGGGGGAAAGGAAATACACAAACACACCCCTTTCCAAACAGAAGATGAACATGTTTTCTAGAGACTCATGCTGGTGAGCTCCAGCAGAAGCTCAGGCAGGTGAATGTGAGTAATAACAGTAAGAAGATGCTCTGTACTGACTGGAATCTGGTGGGATCTTATTAGCAGGCAAAGTGGCTGGTGGGAAGTTTCCACTGGAGCAGGTGGTGGACTAGAGCACCACGAGGTGGTGGTTGCGGTTCCCTACAGCCTCCTGGTGGTGGTCCCCAAACCTTCCCCACCCTTTCCTGTCCCTTATTGCACACCTGTGTGTTCAAAGAATACTGTAATTCCTGGCATCACACTTGCTAGTTTACTTAAAAAAAAAAAAAGCAGTCAACCCCTTTAAAAGTAATTGTTGCAAGCACTTTATAGACTTTAAAAAAATATGCCCAACATTTGCACTTTGTCTTTTCTGCATCTTAGCTCAGCATAAACAGAGTTTAAGACACCAGGTAAAACTTTTCTGTTTTGGGGGAAGGCTCACCAGATGACCAGAAGTGAAGGCTATATTGTGTCGTGGTTCTTACCTGTAAAAAGGGCTCTTAAACCTCACTTAATCTCTCTGAAGATGGTTTAACCATCACAGAGTATGGGACAAGACTTGAAAACAAGATCCTTTATTGGAGCATTGGAGCATGCCATGATAAGAGAATGAAGAGCTAACATTTAGTGTGACTGTAGGTCTTTCTCCTCAGTAGGCTAATCATTTTACTGTTAGGTTTATTATACTTACACAGGTTAAATACTTAGTGCAAGTGTGTGAATCACTAATATCTTCTTGTTTGACACTTTTGTCATGTAAAGTTGAGTTAAAATGCTCATGAGTCACCAACCTATACAATTCTTGAGTGCCACCCATTTCTTGTAAACTTTACTATAGCATAATTTACTTTCCTGACTTTCATTTTTCAAGGAACATAATTTTCATATGATAAAATTATATCTCTGACTGGAACTTCCTATTGAGTTACTGAGACATAGGTGGTTTTGCATATTAGGTATTTGTCAACAGGACTGTTAATTACAAAAGTAAACTAAAGAATAATTCTGGATGTTAGTGAAGTCCTGAGGATATTTTCTTCTCTCCCATGATCATGCCACAGAATAAAGGGATTATCCAAATAATAAACCAGATTTATTTCTATTGAACTCCTCTAATGCAATCTTTTATCTTCCCTTCTATTTCTGCTTCTAGAAAAATAGCCCTCTGAAATTGTTAATTTCCCTCAGAGAACATGGTATTCAGCTATACAGCATATTCAGTAAAAAATTGTTCATAATTGGAGATATCTTATAGATTTCAAATTTACTGTAAGTGGTTAAGTTTTATAAGACATTGGGTACACTCAGTGTCATGTTCTAACTCAAAATTACATGAAAAAATTATTTAAAGCTCAAGAACTTGTGTAAATTCTGTGACTTCAAAACCCTCACCACTGTAAGTCTTTATTAAAACACGCTGATACTTTACTGGTTCATACTGTGAACCCTCAGCCCATGTCTGATTTTTCTTAACCTCAGCTCAGATAATTAGGAAAGCCTGCCTAAAGCATGACAAGGGATGGTTAAGAAATCTTCCTACTATTTCCTACAGAGCTCCGCTGAGCATGACGGTCGTAGGAAGTCCTTATGGCTCTTCATGAGACTGACAAATGTGGCAGGTTGCCAACATGACTGATCCTTCCCAGTGCTACAATTTCAGTGAAACAGTATTGTTAGAGACTTGACTGCTGTATTTCTTCAGCTATGAATGGAGTTGATGCAAGCTGTAGCTTTCACTGAAATTTCTTGATGGGACTAGAAGAATTGTGAGGTCCCCAGTCCTCTCTTTCCACAGGTGGGTGGAAGGTTCTCAGTGGACTAAGAAGAGAGCAGGAGAGGAGGACAGAGAGAGACAGCACAAATTATTCCTTAATGAGCATAAGCTTCATAGTCTTCTCCATGTATTGACATGTGAACAATATACAAGGTACACCTGAGGTTTATAAATGGAAAAGGTAGAAAGAAAAAAAAAAAAAGAGAAAATTCTGAGTTTTGAAGGGGAAAAATGAAGACTGAAGAAATTCTGTTCAGTCTTTTTATGCATGGGTATTTTGAATTATATCTTTCAGTCCTATGGTCCAACTTTTATCAGGTCCTCAGAAGAAGTTAATGATTTTAAATACAAGCTGTACTTTTTTTAGCGACTAAGACAGCATTTCCTGCTCACAAGTGGCTCTCATGTGAAAGTGTTTCCTAATTCATCATTTTTGGGATTGCATATTTGCTGCATGTCATTGACTTTCAGCTCAAAGCTGTTTGAATTTGCACTTGATATTATGAAGTTTTTAAATTGTTTTCCCTGCAGAGAAGCCAAAAAAAAAATCCTGCTGTGTTCTGACTTGTTTTGCAATGTATTTCATTGTACAAACCTAAAACTGCTGGTATTATGTTTAATAATTGTCTATGGATGCAGACTTTTTTGTTCAAACTAGATTGTGTTCTCCTCCAAAAGCTTCACTTTTTTTCTGGGTTTCGGCTTTTTTTGAGCGGCATAATTAAAAATAAATTGTGGGATTGCTCCTTTTGCATAGAAAACTATGAAATGTTGTGACAGAAATAGATAACAAAGTCAAATTATCTATGCTGTTTCAACTGCAGAACGCTTGTCTTTAAATTATATTCCCACTTTTTTTGTTGGTATTGGTGCACAGTTGAAACTCAGGTCAGAGTTTTGCCGTACCAGTCATAAAATATAAGAGGTTTCAGCTGGCTTTCCTATCAGCAAATTAGCTATGCAGGGCCATCAGAAATAAACAGGAAAAAAAGTAAAACTAGCTTAGTCAGTCAAATGAGTAGATAAATGATGATTCTATATTTGTAAGACCTATTTAAAAGAAAAATGGCAAATGTCAATAGACACATTTTAGGATTTGAATCACTACATTACAACTCATTAAACTTTTAAAGCAAATTGTACACCATTTTAAGGACTTAAACTGGTTCAAGAACTTGGCTGAGTTAAAACAGCTTAATTGAGTTTCACCATGTTAAATTAAGCTGATGCCCAGTCTGGGACCTAATTAAGAAAGTGATACATAAGCAGTATCAGATCTGCTCCTTGTATGTTATCTATCACATCTCATTTCTTTGAGAAAGAAATAAAAAGTTATTATTAATTGTCACTTAATCAACTCTGTAGATCTAGTACAGCTCAGGGATAGTAAGAAGAATTTTCTTTTAGCTCATGAACTGTTGAATTCCTGTTAGCATTATTAAGAAGGTTCTGTATTTGCAGGTTGTCCCTGTATGGTGTTGCTAAAAAGTTTTTCTGTGGTTCCACAGGGGTAGAGGGTATTGTCCGACATCAATAGGCCTTGCATTTGTGGGTGAAGATCAGGTTTAATCATGGAGGAGGCAGGGCAATTTTTTTTTTTTTTTAATTTAACTTTAACATTGATAGAACTTGAGGTGTAAATCATTTGAACTATATATCAAGCCTTTTCTGTAATTTATAATAACTGTTGTTAAAAGAGACTCAAGTCTGGAATTCCCGAAAGCTGAAAAATGAAAGATAAACTACTTTAAATACTCAAGAACTCATTTAATTTCAATCAAAACAGATTCCTTAAAACTTTAAACTGAAACAATGTTAGCTAAAGGGTTTTCATAAAAGGATTAATTCTGTGAGAATTAACTAGCTTGTGCCTAGGCGTTAAGCTCCTAAAACATCCTGAACTATTGGGGTGGGTTTAAACACCTGAATTCATCAGTAATGCTTTAGTTAAATCCCAGCTCAGTGCTAAAGTGCCTTAAAGACACTTTGAAAAGTGAAGTATTTTCTTTTAAATTTTTGTCATAATTAGGTCAACTTAATTAAGAGAACATTGAGTTCTTTGAGAAATTAGAAATTTGAGAGATTTTCATAGGCTGTCAAATTGAAAGTTTTATCTTTTCAAATGTTGATTTAAGAAAAACTTGGAAGGCATATAATGCAGGAAATGCGGTAAGTAAGAACAAGAAATAGAGACTCTGCTAGATAAAATTTTTGAGGAGACTGGCCTGTGCAAGATGAGAAAGTCAAATACTCAAGACTATATTTGTAAGATACCTTTTAGAGGTTTTCTAGGGTTATGGAGACTGGAAAGAGAAAGATCTTTTAAGCAAAAGCTTGGCACTGCAGATAACATCTAATCATAACACACAAAATCTTGCAAAGTTAAATAATGAAGAGAGAAGGAAAAACAGGAATAGAATCTCTTAGAAGTAGGATAAGTATTCCCAAGATAACAAAAAGGACATAGAACTTGTAGAAATATATTGTATTAAGTTGTAGGGAAAATGGTAAGTCAAAACAAGCAAATAAAATTTAACATTTGTCTGAAATTGTATATGAATAAAATTAATTTGCCTGAGAAACATTGTAATGACCTTAGATTTAAACACATTAAAGAAAAGTCCTACTGAAATTCTATCTTAACTAGCAATATTCAGTTTTGGGCTGTTCCTGAAACAATTGAAAATAATTGCCTCATGTAATGCACTGACTTTAGCAGTTCCCATTATATTTACTGCAATGCCAAGAGCTGATACTGTAGTGAAATCCAAATATCCAGCGTGAATTCTGAATTATTTATGAAAAGTAAACCTTCATCAGTCTAAAATTATTAATTTAATTGAATGAAATCTTGCTGTACTCTTCTTACTTAACCCATTCACATAAATTCACGGAAATACTCAAAACAGAGATAAGTTCACTACTGTCTACACATTTCTTTTAAAGCCTTGTCTTAACCTAGATGTTTAACAGATTATTATCAAGCTGGTTTATGCCATCAGGTTTGTGGAAGAAAGGCTCCATAAATCATCAGTAGGAGGGTGAAATGTGTTTATATAGACACTCTTTGCATTCTCTTGCATTCTTTTCTTTAATAATTTGTGTATTTCTTCTGTTTAAATGTCTGTTTGTGTATATATTTATCAAAGGTGTAACATGTTTGATAGTGGAATTATGAACTGCTGGTTCTGTGTTGTGCAATATGAGTTGTGATCTTGCAATCCTGAGTAAAATTAATGGGCCAGTGAGAGATTAATTTGGAAAGAGAGAGAGGGGAAAAATGTGCAGGGCTTTTTTTGTTCTCTTTGATAATAGTTATTGTAAGAAAGGATATCAATTGACTCCCAGTCATGATTATCAAACTTGGCTGCATCTTTAGTTATGCAAACAGGTGAAATTGTAGGATCACCAGAGACCATTTATTTATAGCTCTTACAAAGAAACTGAAATTCTGGAAACTCAGCAAATGCAATGAAGAAAGGCAAGGCAACTTGTTTATATCAAGTCACTCTACTACATCATCTGTGTTTTCTGACATTAATAGAAATGTCAAACTATTGCTTGATGACAAAAAATAGTTTTCAGGGAAAATGACTGTAAAGCTATTATCCCTGACTTCGTTGAAATAATTCCATAGCAACTTTGGCTTTACTATGAGCACACCATTTCGTGTTTGATATTAATTCCATTCTTATAGGTATGAATGATGTGAGGTGAAAGGAATTTGGTGCAACTCAGGTCTTAGGTGCAAGTAGCTTTCAAGAACCACAGTTAAATCTGGAAAATAAAAATTAAAAAAAAATTCTAACTTAACTGGAAATGAAAATCATTCAGTATCAACTTGTTGAAAAGTTCATCTTAAGGTTCCTGTAACAACTAGCATTTAAACCAGATGTCTCTTAAATATATCACTAGAGAAATCTAGCAGAATACTATCTCATCTCCAACGGTAAGATATCATAGAATAGAAT
>VZTQ01007487.1:0-40448 GCA_013400755.1 Pelecanoides urinatrix | reverse complement strand
ATACTGTCTTATTTATAGTTATAGGCATGCCTATGTTTTGTATATGTCTATATAAAACTTCCTTTCAGCCTTTGTATGACCCACTGAACCCCC
This sequence comes from Pelecanoides urinatrix, assembly GCA_013400755.1. Lineage (NCBI taxonomy): Eukaryota > Metazoa > Chordata > Aves > Procellariiformes > Procellariidae > Pelecanoides > Pelecanoides urinatrix. The sequence continues at coordinate 40,355 of VZTQ01007487.1, read as the reverse complement.
TGCAATTATATATGGAAACCAAAGACTGTCTAATACCCCTCATTAAAGATGGAAATAGTTGTATCAGGTATGGAGACGAGAGCAGGTTGGCATTATTGTCGAACCGTGGCAGACCTGAGGTGCTTCCAACAATAAGATGGGCAAAGAAAGGTCTAAAGCAAGGAATACTCTGTAACCAATGTCCTAGCAGGAAAAGTCAGCAGCTTTTTCCCTGTCAAGTAGAACTTTGACACACTGATATCTAAGATTAATTCGCCAAGACTTTTTAAAGCAACTCTGGTATAAAATGAGAGAATTAAGCCCACATAAATATTTCTGATTACTATATTAGTCCACAAGAGCCACATATTTCAAGATTTAAGAGCCATTTACTTTAATAAATCTGCAAACCAATAAGAGATTTTTGAGACAAAATATTATTAACATAAGTGAATTTTGTGCAACACTTATTATTTTAGTAATATGTATACAATGCAGACATATAACCACATATATAGATACAAATACGTAAAAATAAAAACACTGGTACATGCTGAAGGTGGAAAAGAGAGCTTGTTAATTGCTTCTATTTAAAAACTAACTTATTTTTATTCTTATCACAGGCATTAATTTTCCTAGAGTGGATCAAATGAAATAAAAACTTAAAAGGGAACAAATGATAAAATCAGATTCATAAAGTAAGTCACCTAAAAAGCCTAACAGATGGGTCTTTGGTCACTGGTAATATTATATTCTGGTCTTTTTAAATGAGCATCATATTCTTCTAAAGGCAATTATATTAAAAAATATTATTTCTCTGAGAACCACACAGCAAATGCTGATCTGATTAGTTTCTTGATCTGTGTTGGCACCTGATAATGGAAAGAGAAAGTAGAACTTACTACCCTGTACATGTTTTACAACTATTGCATCTCAGATATAAGTAACATGGAACATTTTGCCCAGATGTTTAATACATATGCGGTCTTGTCTGTTAGTCTATCAGTTACTGATTCCAGGGCTGTCCCCCATCCATTCAGTTCTGTGTTTTCCCTTTCTCACAATACATTCTGTGAAATCCTGTGAACAACCTGCAAATTATTGCACTGTGTAACTGAACTTTATCTCAACTCCAGTTAATTAAATCAATAGTAAGCCCTGTGCTTTGCACTAGCAATACTGATGGGCATTGACTGACAGCATTGGCTTTATAAAACATCACAGTATAAGGCTTTGAATGGCAAGTTATTTCTTTTTCCTTCTCTTCATCACAGTTGCTGACATTTTGGCTATATCTAGTGGGTGACAGTGATTCAACCAGGGCAGTACCATGGAGTGTAATAAGAAAGCAAGAAGACATTGTCTGTGACTGAAAGCCCCTAGTGAGAGCTATGGTGTGTAAACAGGTTTGCTGCTGCTAACACGTTGGAAAAATTTAACCTTAACAAATCCCTTAGCTAATGCTCCATAAAGAAACTTAAGTGCCTACAAAGGCACTGTAATCATGATATTTCCCCCGTAAATTTCAGGAATTCATTATCAGTGATCCTTCTGTATAAATTTCTGGAGATATAACATATTTTTTAGTCTTATAGATATATATTCAGAGGTTGCAAAGGTGAAATAAGACACAGATTGCATCCAGATGCACAGCAGCTATTTTTCGTAGACACAGAAAATTACTTTGAAATATGAAGTTTTCAAATTTAATTTTTTTAACTGACGATAAAAAGAAGGTACTCATATTAATGTATGTTCTGCCTAGAAATATTTGTATAGGAGCAATAATTAATATGAATATATTGTTTTTTTCTGTAACATGCATATCTTCTCGAAACAAATGAAAGGTTTGACTTGAAAAAAGTGTATGAAAGAGAAAAGGTTAATTAGAGTATCCTGGTTATAAGGGTCGTATTATTGTCAATGGCCACAGTAGAGCTCTCAAAGAATGTATGAAAGAATGTTTCAATTGAATAATCTGTATTGAAGAAACAGTAGATTTTTTTTTCCTAAAATATTTTATTGCATCCAAAACTTCTACATTTAATGCTCACAGAAATAATGGAATACTCCTCCTTTAAAAGGAATAGTTTAATTTTCTTTTATTAAAGTTGTATAATGCTCCCATTGTAAGATCCTATTTTCAAGTAGGTTATAACTGAAATAGTTTAACATTCATATTGTTATTGTCTGTGTTAGATGCCTGTCTTAGCCTGATTATACTTGTTTTCAGTTTCTGGGAAGATTTCATCCTGAATAGCCCAGCTTTTTCTCTGAGGTTCAACTAAATACGTTGTCTAAATAAAAATAAATTTTAGGTCACCATGACAGTTTCTTTGATAAATCAGTTTCTCTACACTTTGGCACTTGTAGTTTGACAAAGAATGTTTCTGCTTTTTTTTTTTAATTATTTTATTTTTTAAACTGCAACTTTGAATGATATCACAATTTTTAATGAAAGAGAAAATTTGAAAGTTGACATTTCAAAAGAATCCAGTATTTCTCGAGACACCTAAGACATTCTTCATCGTGGTTATAGCAAACATAACTAGATGCCCTTCCCAGAGCTTCTGAATACATTGCAAGCTTTGGAGATGGGATCATTTATGCCTTTCCCCAACGCACTCTGTCATCTGTCCTCCAGGCAGGAAAGTGGAGGTGGTGCCAGTCTCTGCATCCTCATGTTGCTCCAGACAAGATGGACAGGATGTAAGTGCATGTTACTCCAATGATCACAATGGCGATAAGATATTGATCCATAGGCAGCATGGATGCCAAAGGCACCCACTGAAAAGTCAGAGCCTTGACTCTTGTATCGTAGAGAAGGGAGGAATAGGACAAGGAATTTAGAAAGCTTTATGGTTTCTAAAACGGGGTCTGAAAGTGGAAAAGAAATCAAGTGAAAGCTGGAGTGAAAAAAAAAAGTGCAAAAGGATTTCAGAAGGACAGATCAGCATCACATATTTCACAAGAAAGGAAATTAATTAAAACTTTACAAAGTCTCCTCAAATCCTACAGATGGACAAAATATTTCCCAAATAAAAGACTGTTTCATGTCTTCTTGCAAAAATGAGGAGGGGGGGGGGGGGAAATGGGGAAGACAAATGATGTGGAAATGGAAATGGAATGTTACTGAAAAAGTGACACATTCAGGAAGAAATGTACCATTCCCGTGCAGTTCTGATTAGCCTATGCATAATTGCACAGAACTCTACAGTTCTTGTTAATCCAATTTTATTCGGATGATTAGTATTTTGAAATAGCAACTGAGATGTAGCAAAAGCAGACTATCAGTTATATTTTCTCTGTCTCTCCAAGAAAAGCAGGAACTGAAGGATAAAAGTATGTGTGTGGGAGTTAGGAGAGTACTAATGCTCAGAGGGGGAGATCAAAAGGACAGCAGAGGTTGTGCATACAGATCCAGCTGCAGGCACCGACCGCTGTTCCTAGCAATGCTCAGTCTCCAGATGAGGGTGTGGTACTATGCACTACAGCATCTGCAGGAAAGCTGTCTGATCTCCCCCGACAGGAGGCTTCCTCGGGGTACCTGAGGGCCACAAGAGAATCCCGGGGGAGACTTGCTGCACTGCTTTGACCCTTGTAATGTTTTGTCTTACTGCAGCGCTAATACCTGACCCTGTTCACTCTGCCTCTGCTTAGTCCATTCAGGGCACAGAAAATCACTTTGCCTTAGATAGTTACCTTTTACCCTCGCTAGCTTTATGACAATCATCTTTAGCGAAATGAGCTCAGACAAATACATTTTTCTAGAGAACTTTTCAAGGAACATGTTATCCCCCCTTTGCCCTGTAAATACAGTAACTATTAGTATAGTTATACTGATGAAGATAACCTGTATTTTTTATGGTGTTCCATCCCCTAGATTCCCCTGTGTGCTCAATGATGGGAACGTAGGCTACTCTGCAGCACTGCTGGTGGGCCAGCATCTTGTTTTTCTTGAGTAAAATTCCTGAGATGTCTCTGGTAGAAGCCTTTGTCACAGCTGATGGAGGTGAGGGAGCAAGGGGAATACAAATCTACTGCAGTTTGCCTAAAGTGCAGAAACATCTGCTTGAGTCATGAGTGGCTTGTTGGCTGAGTTCAGCAGGGGAGAATCCGGCAATTAATCTGAAGTGTCACTATATTCGATAGAAATTGTTGTAAAGGGCTTCTGGGGGCATAAATGTAGCTCTGGTGGCCAAAGATTGCATATGTTTCTGTGGTTTATTCATTTTTAAAGGCTTTACTGCACTCAAATAGCAAACTTCTTCTAAGAATAAAGTCTGCTTATTGACCTTCTCCATAAACGGTGACCTACTTTGTGGAAATAGATACGTCAGCTTAGATACGGAAACTTCTAAGAAGATTCATACACCTAGAAAAAGAGCAGTTATTAGATCTTCTCCAAAGAAATAGGCTCTGAGATAATCAAATTTACAATGCTTGGGGCCAAGTTTGCCCTTTGAATAGAGACTTCATTGGATTAATTTGCACACACAAACATAGAAGCAAAATTTGCCCTTTACGTTACTTCCTTTTCAGTGACTTCACTTATGCTCTTTCACCTGTTTGAAAATAAGATCCCACCCTGAGATCATCCTACAGTCCCTGGGTGAGTATAAAAGCCTTCAAAATACTATTTTCAGGAATCTTGCCTAAACTGAAAGCCAATAAAAATTATGAAGTGCAGAAAATAATGTATGGGTCATATATGAACAACAGAGCTTTCTCAATTTTCAGGTATATTCTTTTCCAACCTGTTGTGTAGTACATCCCAAGTATCTCAATATTTCTATCTTTATCATCCCAAAAAACACCTAAACCAGTATAAATTGATTTAAAAGGATTTTGGGTCAGGCCTTGACAGACTTACAGATGCCAAATTAGCTTAATCCCTGTTCCTTTTTAATTTTTGTTTTAGTTATATTTTTTACAGAAACCTTTGCAAATAAAGCTTGTAGACTGGATTTTTCAACCAATACACATAAAACTTTGTCTTTTGACCCAGACTAGTAGTTAGCTACCAACTGAACAATCCTGATGATATTCTACTCTTTTGATGGGGCATATACTGATGTGTGAGTTACTTCTGCTCCATTTTTATCTCTCTGTGAAAAACTTTAAATTCCACCATGATACCACTGTAGAAAATATTTTTTTCATTTTAGTTATTCTTCTGAGAAAGGAAATTCTACAAGACTGCAATTTTCTCTGTCCAGTTACGTTGTAGAATTTTTTATCCTAATGTAGTTGAAGCAATAATAATAAGCAGATAGCTCAACTTATTTGAAATATTCAATGACCTGGAAAAATAGTAGAAGAAACTCTGAAGATACAAAATTTTTTCGTTTTAATTTTTTTTTGTTTTTTTAATTTGGATCACACCATCTTAAATGGTCAGCCACCACAAAAAACATTAAACTTTGCAGCTAGGAAGCAAATATATTTGAAGTTTTATTTTCTATTTCAGTTCATCTGTACAGTACAGGTAACATATCTATCATCTTCCAGAAAACTACTTCATGCAGAGTTCTTATGAAAATTTCTACAAATTTAAAATTTACACACTCATAATTAAGGTGGAATTTGTCCAAAAAAACAAGTGCAACAAATACAAACTGTGGTTTTAAAACAGGCTTTGGTCCCTGTTGGTGATAGGTGACACAGAGTAAGACTCATTCAGTAGAAAACTTAGAACACTGAATCATCTATTTCTCTCACACAGTTACATGTAAAGAAGTTATCATACCCTGTCTTTGTAGCCCTACATTTTGAAGAACATGAAGGAAGTGAAGAAGGGTCATTTACAAACAAGAACTTATTCCCCTTGAGGAGATACTTTGTGTTGTGTCTTTGACTATTTTTTAGAAAGGGTGCCTTTATGGATATGACCTGCTTATAATATAATTATAAGTTAATTTTAAAGGAAAANTCTATGATTCTATGATTCCTCATGGCTACTTTAAAATCTTGTTTCTCATTCATTACCAGCCTAAATGAAATCATTAATAGTTTAAATTATTAAACATTTGGGGAAAGCGGAGAGGGAGGGCAGGGAAGCATTATACCTGGCAGTCAACCAGGTCAGATATGTGATGGCCAGCCAGACTCTTGAACATAATGTCTTTACTGAGCTATTTTTAGCAATCAGAGAAATTTCTGAAGCATCAGGCTCACACTTATATCAACATAGATAGCCAAGAAAACAGGCAAATATATTCTAAAACCTGAAAACAGGAGTGGCAAACTCTCCAGTAAAATTCTGTTCTTCACTGGATAATTACTCATCCTCAGATTAGAAAAGAGCAAGGAAGACTGGTAAAATGCATTTGTCCAGATTCCAAATTTTCCTTCTTGCAAATTTCTTCTTAGTTGATTTCCAGTTTCACTTTTATCTTTATTTCCTTCTATAGGAAATAGGTGTAATATTTAATCAACGTGGAGAATTCTTATAGACACCTGTAACTTTTTGTGTCTGTTAGTCATGGAGTAGCCCTGACTGAGCCACACACTCAGATCTCATCACAAGCATGTTAATCATTNACAAAAAACTCATAAACAAGATATATTGCCTAAGGAAATTATTCGCTAAATCGTTTGTTTATTTATTTATTTATTATTGTTTTGAANGGCAGGGAAGCATTATACCTGGCAGTCAACCAGGTCAGATATGTGATGGCCAGCCAGACTCTTGAACATAATGTCTTTACTGAGCTATTTTTAGCAATCAAAGAAATTTCTGAAGCATCAGGCTCACACTTATATCAACATAGATAGCCAAGAAAACAGGCAAATATATTCTAAAACCTGAAAACAGGAGTGGCAAACTCTCCAGTAAAATTCTGTTCTTCACTGGATAATTACTCATCCTCAGATTAGAAAAGAGCAAGGAAGACTGGTAAAATGCATTTGTCCAGATTCCAAATTTTCCTTCTTGCAAATTTCTTCTTAGTTGATTTCCAGTTTCACTTTTATCTTTATTTCCTTCTATAGGAAATAGGTGTAATATTTAATCAACGTGGAGAATTCTTATAGACACCTGTAACTTTTTGTGTCTGTTAGTCATGGAGTAGCCCTGACTGAGCCACACACTCAGATCTCATCACAAGCATGTTAATCATTAAAAGGTGGTTAAAAACATTCAGGTTTTTTTTTTTTTTTAGTTTATTCCCCCATTCTGATAATGGGTCCCTTCATCTTGATACTTTATATTTCCCCATCATCTTATTTGCTGCTTCTGCTCTGTGCTGCCTGCAATGTAATGTCTGCTAGGACTGTTTACTGCAGTGCATACTGCCTGCATCTCTGTTGCAATAGGGAGCTTTAACTTACAGGGATAGCTTCGAAATCTGGTATGTTCAGACCCCTTGTGGTACATCCCAAAGTGGGCAGGTTTTGCTAAGCCTGGCATGTCTCTGAAATGTCTTATAAGAATAAAAGCCTCTGTGTAACAGGAGATCTACATTTATCCAAAGAGTAAATCTTTCACCTTCTACCAAAGACTCCAAGAGGAGGAGGGATTGTAAATTTTATCTTCTGAGATCAGAAGGCTTAGTAGAAGTCTTCATATGTTTTGGTTCTTAAAGTTCAGTATCTTATCCATTTATGATTCACAAATTTTCCCACTTTCTTACTTAATTTTTACTTATTCTCTTCCTAATAATTGTCCCTCCTTTTGATAGAAACAATATTCTTCTCTTTAGTAAACTTTTCTATTTTATTGGCCTTATGTTCTTTTTTAAACATTAGATGACTCAATAACTTTTTGTTTGACTTGTTTCATTTGGAGTTTGATCTAATCTGATTAAATGCAAAGGAAATTCTTTATGAGATTTTCAGTGGTTTCTGGGTCAATAAAGAATTGATTAATTAATTAATCAATAAATTAATTAATTACATCATTGAAATATCATGTGCAATAGTGACTGAGTGGTGGTGTTCAGTAGGATAACTAAAACCCCTTTCATATTAATAGATTCTGAATAACTTTTCTAGTTTAGAATTTCCTAATTAAAATTTGAAACTGTTTTTGTGAATACAGTTCCTTTAATTTTATACTCACAAATTTGTACTTTTAAAAGCTTCTTCCCTCCCTCTTACTATGTGGAAGATACATATGAGGGGAAATTGTGGGACCAGTTATCCTGAGAATATCTAAATGTAGTAATTTACAGTTTTCAAAAAATGCAAAAACCAAGATATGAAAACAAAGAAAAGTCCCTTAAGGTTTAGTTGACAGTTTTATTTTTTCCTTGCTTTGGAACAACAGTAAATGTAGATATACATACTTGCATATACTTACATGATTTAGAAGCATTATGGCTTTTTATTGCAGCTCATTAAAGTCTTGATTCTGGAATGCTTCTTTAAGCAAAGTAACTGAGACTGTAGAGATTCTCATACCAGAGAGCGATCAAATCAAACCTTCCCACAGATAAGGTTTGCCTATTAGCTCCCAGAAATCCAGTTTTCAATATTAAAGTCTCAAATATTTTCAAGAAAAACTTCCAAAGGTTGATGTTTTGTTTTGGTCTGGTTTGGGTATTTTTAAGTTATTTTAGGTACCTTCTTGGGATCTAGTTGTGGATTCTTGGGAAAATTAGAACAAAATATTCCAAATTCTCACACATTTGCCTTCTGGAAAACGAGGAGGTTGAATATCATTCATACAAACATTTAAACTGCTGGAGACCTTAAAATGGTAGTAAATTTTAAGAAGTTTATGGACATGCCAAGGCTTTCTCAGCTTCTATACCATTGTCCACTGATCTTCAGATAAATAAGAATCCAGTACTGTTTTAACACTGAACACAGTGAACCCTTGCATTCCTTACTAGACAAATGAAGTTGCTTGTGGTCAATGATTCTAACTGTTCTTACAGTTTTCCATTTTTCACTCCAGTCTTGCTTTCTAGTTAGACGCAAATTAAGGGTGTCTTACTCTATGGTTAGAAACTCTCCTTTTTGCATAATAAGACGCCTTGTCTATTATTTAGCAGTTACCCGCGATGACATAGAAATGAATAAGCTGCTCAGCAATTGCAAAGTCAATTTTCAACAGAGTTAAAGCTATTTACAGAATGTGAGAGTCTGACTACATAAAATTCCCCCTGGAGTACACTATCTTTGTCAAGTGCCATGGGAATTATTCCAGAAACTATTTCTCTTACTTCTGTTGGTTTCTTATTCTGCATACTCCATTAATCAAAACTGTCTCATTATAGTCCCATATTCCCCTCACTTGTCAGAGCCAATCATTGATCAATACATAGATGACCAGTAAAGAGGAGGGGAGGGAAATAATTGCCTCAAATCTGGGTACACTAACGCAGAATAGGTCCTCATCTAGGTCTTTTGTAAAGCAACAAATTATGCATTTGTCCCAGAAACAAAATAAATTTCCCAAAATTATTTTTGTCTGTTTAAATGTTTTGTTCTTCAAGATTTTTGCAGGGTTTTATCACACCACAACCAACGCAGACAGTATTTTTCATCATTCCAAGCTCCCTGTAAGAAAATATTAATATATAATTTCATCTTAATTTTTTTTTTTTTAGCTGTCATTTGATAAAAATGAAAACCTGATTTCTGACTTCCAGGTTTAGGAGATTTCCTTTTTCTTTTTCTTTTTCTTTTTCTTTTTCTTTTTCTTTTTCTTTTTCTTTTTCTTTTTCTTTTTCTTTTTCTTTTTCTTTTTCTTTTTCTTTTTCTTTTTCTTTTTCTTTTTCTTTTTCTTTTTCTTTTTCTTTTCCAAATTGTTCACTTTTTCTAAAAACATTTGGAATGTTTTCACCTAGTTGTATTCTCCAGGTATTGTGTGGTAACAAAAGAAAATAACATTTCTCCACTCTTATATCAGGTGGCCTTTATTTTCATTACTCTTATATTTATCTGACCATCTCACCTATCCTTGCTCTTTTTCCTATTACTCTTTTATGTCATTCTATTCTACAGCACAGCTCAGAGCTGGAATGGAAGGCAAGTTTTTCCAAAGACAAACATGTCTATTATAAATCACAGGCAACAGATTTGTTCATGCAGGTTAGCATGATATAAACATACTCGATAGATGACATTTAGTTTTATGTAAAATAAGTAGCTTGATTAATTTATTTATGTTTTCACAAAATAAAGTATGTTTGATTCTCCCTTCCTCAAAGCTGTCGTTTTCAGAAATATATCAGTAACGTGACTGCATCTCAAACTTTAGACTTTTGTATATAGCACAGGATATATATGCAGATCAAAAACTAAAAAAAATCCCATCTTCTGGAAAATAGTCCACTCAAATGCATAAAAAATTTGGCTCTTTGGGTCATTTATGCATTACATGCTTTGCTTCAAATGAAAGCACGATTTAATTATATATTTACTTATATTTCAATACAATTCCATCCTGAGATCCTTGCATCATCCAAAGTTGGCTGTCTTCAAACATTATGAAGAAAATCTGTTTAATACAAGGTTAGAAGTTATAAAACAAGCATAATGCTGTCAGGCTTCAAGGTCCATCAACCGATAACAATAAAATCAAATCATAGTGGTAATTCTTTCATCACACCATAACACTTAGTTACCTCTGTAGATGTTAATAGCAATTTTTAATTCTCAGTGGAATTCAGCTCAGTATCAGACACCATTTTCTACCTTAAAAATCCAATAAAACCAAAACCAACTAATCTTAAATAACTCCAAGGAAAAGATAATACAAGTGGGTTTTTTATGACTCTTAAAGTTTAGTTTGAAGATCTTAAAACTATGATCAGTTATTAAAAACAACCTGTCAGCAACTGAAACTGGATATATTTAATAGGAGGTTATGTTTATACCCTTGCTAGCTTTGGTAAGTATGACAATCCAAACACTTCATTGGTTTCAACAGTTTACAAAAGAAGTCAGTCAGGTTTAACAAACACCACAATGCTCAGTTTCTTACCAGCACCCTAATGGTTGGGCCAGTCAAAGCAGATTTATTTTAGGCAACATCTGTAGAGGTACCAAAACCTGATGAACTAGTGAAAAATGTGATTTCATGTGGTACCTCTAAAAATAACAACCAAACATAACAAAGTGATTTCTTGTGGAAAACTTTCCCTCACTGAAGAGCAGTGGTTTATCAAAGCTTGCCAGCAATATTCACTTTTCAGTATAGCCAAATCTTATTATTTTGTTCATAAATTATTCTATCCCACCCTTGGTTACTCAGCTATATAATTTAATTAAACCAAGTCTATTTCTACAAATTATTTTACATTAAAAATAACATAGCTAGGTTACCACCTACCCTTCACTCTCTGTGGTTGGCAGACAAGCCTCTACCCAGTTCTCACGCACTATCCCCCCACCAGGATGGGGGAGAGAATCAGAATGGCAAAAGTGAGAAAACTCATGGATCAAGTTCAAAACAGTTTAACAAGTGAAGGGGAAAAAAAGAAGAAAACAAACAAACAAGCGATACAAAAGTAATCACTCACCACCAGCAGACCGATGCCCAGCCAGTCTCTGAGCAATGGCTACCTTGGAAAATTCCCCCACAGTTTTACTGCTAAGCAAGAAGTTGTATGGCATGGAATATCCCTTTCATCACTTTGGGTCAGCTGTCCCAGCTGTGTCCCTTCCTAACTCTTGTGCACCTTTAGCCTACTCCTGACTGGGTAGAGCAGGAAACAGAGAAGGTCTTGTTGCATAAGCACTGCTCAGTAAAAGACAAAACATTGCTATCAACACTGTTTTGTTCACAAACCTAAAACACAGCACCATATGGGCTGCTATGAGGAAAGTTAACTCCATCCCAGCCAAACCCAGTACACGCTGCATTTAAAATGATCAGGTATGCATTTCTTTTGGGTCATGGTGGCATAATCTGCACCCAACCAAAGAATAACGCTCAGATGTATACTCCTGATTCTGTAGTGAAATGTCTCATGTCATCAGATAGTTAATGAGACCTGTTTTATTTTTTCTAAATATGGAAGCATTGTCATAAGAAAATGACTTTTTTTTGCCATAACATTGCCAGGAGACAAGGTCCTGTTTGTTAACTATTCTGCAATACGTAATGAGAGTAACAGTGTTAAAAACTACAGAAACAGCTTTTGGACAGACTAAGTGATCATATTTTTTTTCTGGAAAAATCTTTGTTTCATTCATTTTTAAATGCATTTTAAACTGTATATGTGCTCAGAAGAGTTTCATCTTCTATGGAATTTTTGCATTAAATTAAAAGAGACTTTTAAGTATGGAAGAATCCTAGTGTTTTGTTTTGTTGTTTTTTTAATTATTTAAAATCCTAGATTTTATCCATTCACTTCTATTCTCTGTACAGTCTAGTCAATTTATCTACATTCAAAATCATTTTTAAAAATCAATTTGGCAAAATTATTTATTTTCATAATTAGTTATTAATATATTGCTAAGCAGTCATCTTGCAGTCATTAGTAAAATGTGTAATCCTCAAAAGAAGCATGGGCATATAACAGTCACAACTGTCTAGCACTTCATGAAAAGACTGGAAAAATGAGATTTAAGTAATGACAAAAGAGTCTTTTCATCAGATTTTGTTTTATGGACACAGCTTGAATACAGTTTGGGGAAAAAGACAGTGAATGTAAAATAAATGTCAAGACCAAGGTTAAAGCATAAATTGCACCAAAGATGAGTTTAAATTAACCTGGCCTCTTATCTTGGTTTTTTGGAGCAGAGACTAGGAAGGATATAATTGCATTGGAGACAATGAAGTACATAGATGAAATATCGGGTCACAAGCATTTATGTATGTTGTGAGAAAATATTAAGGGATACAGTATTATTGGGATTGAAAAAGAGAAGGGACTTGGAGGTTACATATGAGAAGTAATTTGTGATAACTCTTTTTGTGTAGTTTAATCAAATGCAAAATTTCTTGTGATGCAAGTATTGTTTAGCCTACTATAGAGACAGGAATCAGGATCCCCTAGTTCATACCTTTTACCAGGAGACAACTCTGTGTGTGCATGTCTACAGATTGGTTATTCTGAGCAGTAGAAGAGAGATTATCCATAACACACAGTTTACCACTGACACTTAAAGGACTACTTCAGTTAATCTCACCAATTGACTAGATTGTCACCAATTCATTCACATTTTTACAAGAAGATAACTTCTAGTTTTGAACCTAGTCTAGCATGAAACAACAAGTTTTCAGACAAGGAAAAGATTGAAGACTGGAGATGAAGCCCCCACATTTTAAATGCTTGTAATTTTAGGTATTATGGATGGAGTGAAATCACAGGATCGCAGAAAAATATGGGTTGGAAGAAATGTCTGGCAATCATTTACGACTAGGCTCCCACTTAAAGGAAGGATGGCATAACGCCTCAGATAAGGCTGTTCACAACTTCTCCAGTCAAGTTTTTAAGATCTCCAGGGGTGGAGATTCTACACTCTGTTCTGTTACTTAACAGCTGTCATTACAGTTAAGCATTCAGCTTCCTTATATGCGGTTTGGATTTCCCTTGTTGCAATTAGTCTTTTGCCTTTTGTCTTTATGCTTTGTGCCTCTAAGAAGGGTCTGACTCCATCTTCTGTACAATCTTCCTTTCTGTTAGTGAAAGAGTGCAATTACATTTCCTCATCACCCCCTTCCCCCTTAAGTCCTTTCTTCTCCAGCAGCAAAGCTCCCAGCCTCTGCCATGACTGGAGTCCCTGTTCTCCCCTGCCTCAAGGCAGCTCTGGCTATTCCCTCCTCTGAGAGATGTGGGGTTTGGTTGCCTCTACCTGCAGTCTCTGTGCAGTTTCTGCAGATCTGTTCCTAGTCTCCGAAGTTACACAGCCTGGACATCTCCTCTCATAGTTCCTTCCCTCCTTCACCTCCTTCTGGACATGGTCCTGGGCAACTGTCTCTAGGTGATCCTGCTTGAGCAGAGGGGTTGGACTGGATGGCCTCCAGAAGTCCTCAACCATTCTGTGATTCACCTGGCAATTCAGTGCCTCAAAACAAGCCCCCTGCCTGCAGCTGGGACCACTGCCAAGTCCAGGCCTAGGATCGGGATGGGGCAGCAGGACCTCCCCTGAGGCAACCAGAGACCTGGCTGTCAACACACTCCTTCAGGAGAGTCAAAGACTCCAGTGTTTTCCTTTGGTGCCCAGTTATGATTTATTCACCTTGTGAATGCCACCATTCATGATGCACTTAGAGGAAGCCCAACACTAGTCTGCTGTGTTCCCACAAGAATTCCCACAGAGCAGACAAATCCTAGATGGTGACCTGGTTGTTACACTAGTTAAGAGTGTTTTCCCTAAAAATGGTGATGGGCAATTTCCTTGTAACTACATTCTTAATCTACTGTGTTTTTCTGCTTGTTTTCCTCCACCTCAAATTCATATTGACTTTCTTAAGTAAGAAATGTTGTATTTGATTCTTCAGAATTTGTGTCCTTCTCTAGAAGATTGCTTTACTAATTTTTTTTAGGATAACTGGATATGTTTACAGTTATGCATTATAAAACTGGTCAAAAGCTATAACTTCTGTATGTAATTTTTTTAAAAACAGATGGAGAGGAAACTTCAAAATAGAATACTGCTGAGGTAAATTTATTTTTTATTTCTGTTAAATAGAACGGCTTCCTTTCAGAACTATTGTTTTGACTTTTACTTGGAGTTGAAATAAGTTGAAGTAGAAATAAACTTGAAACAGTATTATTGAGTTAAAATAAGTCTCAAACTTTTTGAAAATAAATGCTTTAACCTATCAGACTTGAGCACATCAATATTTTCAACTAACAATCTACAAAAATGCATACTGGATCAGAGTTTCCAGTAGAAAATTGAAGTGTTGGAAAAAATGCAATTTGCTCTAATTTGATGTTTTCTTTAAATTCTTAATGAAGCCAATTTTTGTTACCATAAGTTTATAGTTCATTTGCATCCTTCAATATTTACAATTACTCACAAAAATATTTTGATTTATTTTTTCATTATTTACAAGGTATTATACAGTGATATCATCACACTATATTGGTAAATGAGGAATTTTTATTTTCTTCCACTGTTTTCCTCTCTCCAAAGTATAATTTATTACTTCATATGCATGGCTCACCTACATTCCTAATCTTTATTTTGCTAGTATTGCCTTGTGGATGCCAATTTCTAGGTATCCTCCTCATTTATAAGTATAAACAGTTTCAGAGACTTTGCTTTCAGTTGACAATCAAAAGTCCTCTGTTTTCTGCCAATCCTTACTAAAATGCATGCCTCTGAATATCTCCCAATTTTTACTCTTGACAAATAATTTTGCATTCCTGCTTTTGCTTAAGACTTCTCAAAATTACATAGTGTTCACAAGGTAGAACATAAGGTAGAGCAGCACTTTTCTCTGAAAACACCTGTGAAACTGATCAACTTTACATATGGATATAAAGCAAGATGGACCCTACCATCATCTCTGATTTTGAGGAGACAGACTGCCGGAATACAGAAAAGCACCCTCTGCATGTCCCTTTGCTCAGACTCTTCTGCATACCACAAGATAACCTTTCTGTCTCTAGGTGATCCTGCTTAGGAATATCTTATTATAAGCTTGTACAATATTAGGTAAGTGCATGCTAACAAACATAAAAAAGAGATCATTAATGGTAGACAACCATATAGTTTCATCTCTGCTGTAACTTCTGACAGAACATCTGATTTTTGTGCTACCTAAGTCTGTTTAATTACCACTAAATACAATTAAAAGTTTTGTTTCCTCTCTCTTAATTATAGTAAAATCTTTACATCATACCTTTAACTAGGTTCTCCATTTTAATTTTGATGTTAGTCCTATCTTCCACTTCTTGACTCATTGTTTAACAAATTGTATGTCAATTTTTATTCTTGTTGTTTAAGAAATCTATGAATAAATATGTCTAGGGTTCTCCAAGTACAAAAATAAGATCTGCAGTGTAAATCTTAAATTAAGAGTCATCTATATCAGTTAATAAATTACAGTACAGTAAAGAGGAGGTGAGGCAGAACCCCAGTATTCCAGTACTGCTGGTCATGAAGATGAATGGCAGAATAAATACTACAGTTTCCTCAACCAGCTGTAGAATAATCAGTTAATATATTTGCCATTAACTTCTTTTCAATACCAGGAAAAAACAAAGATTTAAAAAGCCAACAAAAACCCAAAACAAGCTATCAATGAATTTCAAAGCCTTTTAAGTACCAGAAATGTGTTTTTAAAATAATGTGAGCAAAGATGACATTAGGCATAACCACTGTGCTTATGCTACGTCACCCGGGATTAATTTATATAGTAAGAGGGCAGGCCAGCTTGTTAAACAATTGTGTACATTGAGAACTTAGTTATCAAATCATCAGGTAACCAGATAATCTGGCTTGTTAATGTGCAACAAACAAAAAATCTTGGAACAATCAATAAGTGAAAATTTCACTGAGGATTACCATGTTAGTACCGTACAATGCCTAACACACCACAGAAGCAGACTTTTTTTTTCCCCTTCCAGTACTAAATACAAACAGAAAAGAAGACAGAATCCTCTCACTACTTCTGTCTTCCTGGAGGACATAAGGGTGACTAAACAGCTACAAAGTCAGCAACTGATGTTGGGGTATTAACACCTAGAGAAATTTGAGTAAAATTATTTATTTTCATCTTGAGAAAGCTACGTCCATTATAAAGGATTTTTTTTTTTTTACTTTGTTTATAGTTTTAATTACATTTGAAGCAGCAGGTTTAGTTTTTTATGACAAGATATAAATAACGTACAAAGTTTCCTTCCCGCCCTTAAAAATGGCCACAGAAACTGATATTCTTCTGGTTGCACCTGTGCCAGTAGTTATTGCTGTGGCATGTAGTAGAAGAAAAGTAACTTCCTACAGCACAGACTCATTAAAATACTGTGAATATATAAGGCTGACACTTCTGCTTCAAACCAACCCAGAGACTGCTAGTACTTTCCTGCCAGGCATCATATGAGGAGGATAAAATATTTCAAAAAGTTCATGAGGGAGGAACATAAAACTAGCTTTAAATATAGGCAGCATTTTTATATGGTTATGAAGCTGTAAATGGAGTTGGGCAAAAGGAAGGTGGGGTTGGTGGGGAAAGAATACAATTTTAGGAATTGTGACAGTGACTCTGTCTATAATGTGTTTCTGTCCAGGTCTAATTGGTAGTGCATACTAGTTATCTGCATAGGTGTTTTCACATTGAGTTTTAAAATAACTTAGGAAGCTTATGCACAATTTAGCAATTGTTTATCTGGGGATCTAGAAGAGCAGCATGATGCCAATAAGCAGGAACAACTACTACTGTGCAGTTGGCAACCTCAGTGGCAGTACACTATCGTTCTGTCCCTCAGCAGCAAGGACCAAATCTGCACTGTGCCCTGCTGTAATCAGCAAATGACCTGAGCATCTTAGAGGGGGTCATAGCCTCATTTCTTTGGAGATTGCTTCTCTTCCTCCAAACACAGAAATGTGGTTGATCACTGCTGAAAATAACAGAGAATTTAAAATGCATCAAAATAAAATACTTTGTGTGTGTGTGTACATGCTAAAAGACTGTGATTTTCCTGAGCAAATTCAGCCTAGTGAATCATGTCCGGTTTGTTGTTACCCTTACCACTCCTCCGTAAGTAGTCCTTTTCCTTCTCGTCTGCACACAGATCATCTTGATTTTTTAATTCACTACATTAAGTGAAAAACTTCAATAACACAAAGAGAAAGAAACCATAAAATAGAGACAAATTTCTTTTGCTTGGAACTACTGCATCCCATGCTATATGGGTCTGGTGAATATGAAGCTGGAGAGGAAATCATCTTCCAATCTAGCCCAGATTCCTGGCCTGAATTGAGACCAAATCACCACTTGTCAAAGTTTATCACTGCACATCAAAGCACAAGCATTGACCATCTGGTTCTTATCATTGTTTGTACTTGCTCTTCTTTCTCTCCTGCAGTTTTAGGAGAAACTTTCCGGAAGATATTATTCTCAGAAAAGTCAGAAATTAGGAACCTCTTCCTGTAACAGAGATTTCATATCTATATCTCTGTCTTGTGAATTTAGTTCATGACAGTCTGCTCATAGGGAATTTTCCAAAGCAGAGAGAGGACAAAAACAATAGACTGTGAAATTTCTAGGAAATCACCTGTTGTAAAAAGAAAACAAAACATATCAGATACTAAGTTAGTACAAGTGTACCAGAATTTCACTTTAGAAATCTGTCAACTTCATCTCTGGCTCTGAAAAAAGCTTAGAATACTTAATGATCCAGAATTCATGTCATAATAGTTGTACACATACTTTTGTGCTAATAGTCCACAGTTCTGAAAAGTAACTTTTTGCTGTTAGTACATCTGAATATTTTTGCTGTAGAAAATATGAAATAATACATTAAGAATGTTCCTCAGTCCACACTATTGCATTTGTAACACTTACAGTATTTTGAAAGACTTGATGAAAAAATCAAACTATAAAATAACATGCTATGCCAGGTCATTTCTATGTTGAGGCCTAGAGGCAAGTTTCTTGCCTTTCCCTCTGAAATGCTTATTATTATCCCAACCCCCTGAATGTTTATTAAAACATTTTCTAAACCTGAGTGCTGTTTATGCCTTTTTCTGCCTTTGATATCATTACCTTCCTTTCATGATTGTCTGAGCATGGAGAAAAAAAAAAATAAAAGAGGGAGCTAAAGTTCTCAACCCAATGAGACATGAGTTGCCCAGGCTCCACACTCGGTAACCAGCAGTCATACGGTACAATTAACAGAGCCAAGGGCAGAACTAGCATCTGTCAAAGCTACAAACCTGGTAACTCTACACTTACAGTCAACACACCTGCACATCTTATCCCAAAGTCCATGTCTGAGCTTCCATCTGGAAAAACAGAAACCAGGTAAAGCTGATGATAGAATGTAGAAAAGCTCTCCACATTCACCAGCATTATCCAACCTCCTACCATGAAGTAATGTCGCTATCTATTTCATGTGGCAATTCTCAACATCAATACAGTCATCAGTTTGAAAATCCCATGTAATCAGTCATCTCTATAACAATCACTATTTAGAAAGCCAATATTCAAGAAAGACTTATGGTTACAGCATCTAGTCATTGCTCTCTATTAATAATCAGCTACAAAAAATATATTTTTATGTACTGTAGACAATTTAATTTAAAGATAGGGGATTTATCACAGCTTCATTTTTTTATTTTATATGATAATTTGTTTATGATTTAAAATATAAAAGATCTCAAATATCCAAGGTGAATTAAAGATAAACTGACAAGATTGTGCATACATTATGCAGTCCTGTGACAGACCAGGCGATAGTGTGATCTCTATTATAGGTCACATTGCAGAAAACAGAGAGATAAGATGTACAGTTGAATACATACAAGAAGAAATTATAATCAAGTTTTTAACAGCAAATCATGTGTTTCCTCTTACCTTTTGGAAACCTGTACTGTGTTGGGTACTGCAGAAGAACGTGCACATCTTTCTTCATATTCACTTCTTCCAACTCCAAAATCTTCAATATTCAGCCAGTGGAGCATAAGCTGAATTCTTGTATGCTTCCTTCTTCTAAGAGATCAAATCCCTGCAAAACACTCTGCCTTTTGGAATGTCCCTTTGGTATGTCCATTTCATATCAACAATAATTAATATGTTTGTTTTAACTAAGACTTTCCAAACACTTCTACAGGGTGCAATACCATACTGCTGATGCATCCAGATCAGCTCTACTGCTGCATTTATATAGCACTGCATTGTTATAAAAAACAGTACAGCTGCTGAGTGTCTGAATAAATGTAGAACTTTAAGAACCTAAGAAAAGTCAAAACCAACCTGGATAGCACCCTATCTTCTCAAATATTTGTAGTCTTCAGGATTTGAAAATTGGGTGTGGTTTTGGAAATAGGGAGTTTCAACTCTGGTCTGCCAAGTCTGTTTTTCAAGGACATCATGTCATATGTTATTATGAAAAATACATTATAATTTTTTCTTTTCTGATTATATTTCTCTAATCAATAAAGAAAAAATCAACAATCTGAAAATTTGGAGTTCACAGAGTGAAGATGTAGGATATCCATTCCAGCTGTTTCTAAACTGTGTGGAAAATAGTGTACTCCAAAGGCCTAGTCCAAGGATTGTACGTACTGAGAGAGTGGATGGTGCAGACTTTTCTCATTGTCCATCTGCTGAAATATTCTCTCAGTGAAATCCAGAATAAGAACTCATCTCAACCTGCAGATAGGACAAGGTTTGACTTAGGAGCGGAGTTCCCAAGCTCCTAAGTTCTACAGTCTAGATACTAGAAGCCAGGATGCCTGCCTGCGTTCCTTCATTCCTTGTTTCCTTCCTTCCTCTATTCCTTCCTTCCTTCTGTCTTTCTGTCCTTCCTTCCTTCCTTCCTCTCCCCACCTTCCTTCCTCCTTTCCTTTCTCCCTTCTTTCTTTCTTCTTTTTCTCTGTGACCTCCAATGTTATGCTTGACTTGTAGTGGTTAAATGTCATTATTTGTTTCATGAATTAAGTATAACCCAAAAATCCAAAATAATTTTGTGTCTGAATTGGTAACAGGTTAAATTAAGGGACAGAGCAACTCATTTTTATGTTACATAGCTGTTGCGTATGCAGTCAGTGCCTTAGCATTTTTCACAGCAAAAAGAAAGAAAAGTCATGACCTTTGAAGGACATGTTGTGTTCAGTGCTTTGCCAACATCAACAGAAATTAGAAAGAGATGCTGATTCTATTTTTCATAAAACAGCTAAAAATTTGGAAATGTTTTGATAGCATGGAGAATCATGCTATCAAAGCTCAATTTTTTATTCCCTTGTGGGGACTGTTTTGCAGATCCTTCACAGATATATTTGGTTTTTTTTCTGTGTGTGATATTTATAGCTGCAGTTAAGTTTATGGAGCTGCATGTGCCAGAAATGTATTTGCTATTTAAATGTCAGTTCTGTTTTCCTTTACTCTATCAGAAATATTTAAGTCTGGGGGTTTGTGCCTGTGATGGGCTAGTTATTTTATGCAGAGATCTCCATTGTTGCTGCAAGGTTTTTAGGGCTCATCAGTTGAAAGTTACTCATTCATACTGAAAGTTGACTTCACATTATCTTGCTTTAGGTTACTTTTGCATCACTATGCAGTATCAAGAGGTACTGAAGCATTTTCTTCTACTAATTTGGGAAAGGAAATACCAAAATCGTACATTTTTATTGTTATGTATAGTGCAATTATACATCAATAGTGACATAAAACTTCACCCTTTCTCTTACTGCTCATTTTCTAGCTTCTTTCTGTTTCTCTACTAGTCTCAGCATGGTATTTTTGTTTTAAATACAGAAAAAAGTACATTTGTAACAACATGGAAGTGTGGTACTAACCTTATTAATAGCAGGTGGGTGTGAACTGTCATAGCCTTGAGTAGAAAATAACATAAACAATGCGTGACTTCAGGAGACATCCGACAACTTTCCTTGACCCAGGTGTGAGAGACTGAACTGTAGAACGTTTGTCTCAAAGATTGCTTGTCTAAGCAAAGTTTCCTCTGAAGACAATAAGAATGGCTGCAAGGCCATGGAAACCTCCGGTTTGCAGGGGCTGTGTCATGTGTTAGGTCCCGTTGAGCACAGGAATGCCATTGCCATGGAAACTGCAGCCCTTGAACAGGAATAAAATGGACTGACAAGACGAGCCCAGGACGATCACCCACCACCGACCCCGGAGTGACTGCCCACCACTGACCCCAGAGCGGTTGACCACCACTGACCCAGCCGCGACTGCCCATGGCTGAAGCACCAAAAGACTTGAACTCTTGAGACACCACGGTTCCATGGTAATGACTATTCTTGCAACTCTATCCCGAATGCTTGCTTGATTTCTATCTTTGTTCCGATTTATCCTATGGCTACTAATTTTTACTTTTGATAATAAAAGTTACTTAGGACATACGGCATTGACCTTGTTTGTGTCTTAATCTCGCTCTTGGGATCATATCAAAACCTTTCCCAACATTGGATCATGACACCAGGAAAGATTTTTCATGGTTTATGCTGTGCATTTGAAATGTCTTGTTGCAAATATTTGTGGTCAAATTCTCATCTAGTCATAAATTTGTTTAGTTGCACTGAATTCAAGGAGGCTACAGCCTGGGAAATATTGTCCCAGAGGCATTGGTTAGAAGCTTAGAAAATCTCTGTTACATTAGATCTTTACTAATAATACTGGCTTTACTACTAATAATGGCTGCTTAATCTGTTATGAGGTGTGGAATTCTGAGAATTAACATGCAAGGAAAATTCATTGCATTACATCGCTCATTTGCTTTAGTAAATCCTTTCACTCTATTTCCCACAGCATTGTCCTGGAGAAATTCGCTGCTCATGGCTTGGTTGGGTGTACTCTTCGATGGGTAAAAAACTGGCTGGATAGCTGGGCCCAAAGAGTTGTGGTGAACGGAGTTAAATCCAGTTGGTGACCGATCACAAGTGGTGTTCCCCAGGGCTCAGTTTTGGGGCCAGTTCTGTTTAATATCTTTATCAATGATTGTCCTCGTTTTGGCTGGGATAGGGTTAAATTTCTTCCTAGTGCTGTGTTTTGGATTTAGTGTGAGAAGAACGTTGATAACATATCGATGTTTTCAGTTGTTGCTAAGTACCCTCCTAATCCAAGGACAGCTCCCATGCTCTACCGACTAAGCTAGGTACACAAGATGGGAGGGAACATAATCAGGACAGCCAGCCTGGCTGGCCAACAGAGTATTCCATACCATGCAACGTCATGCTCAGTATATGAATGGTAGGGGTGTTCCAGGAAGTNAATGTCTAGAGCACAAGTTTTATGAGGAGCAGCTGAGGGAACTGAGGTTGTTTAGTCTGGAGAAGAGGAGACTGAGGGGAGACCTCATCGCTCTCTACAACTACCTGAAAGGAGGTTGTAGTGAGGTGGGTGTCGGTCTCTTCTCCCAAGTAACAAGTGATAGGGTAAGAGGAAATGGCCTCAAGTTGTGCCAGGGGAGATTTAGATTGGATATTAGGAAAAATTTCTTCACTGAAAGGGTTGTCAAACATTTGACCAGGCTGCCCAGGGAAGTGATTGAGTCACCATCCCTGAAGGTATTTAAAAGACATGTAGGTGTGGTGCTTAGGGACATGGTTCAGTGGTGGGCTTGGCAGTGTTAGGTATGCATTTGGACTCGATGCTCTTAAAGGTCTTTTCCAACCTAAATGATTCTATGATTTATTTGGCAAGTATAATTTTGTTTTATTGCTTTATGATTATTCATAATAACTTGTAAATGTTCTGTACTATATTTCGAAAAAGTAATGAAGTGTTAATAACATAAAAATACAGTATAACACTTTGCCATGAAATCTTTATTAGGAAGATACTTCATTTTGGATGGGAATTAAAAAAATACAGCTTTCTGAAATACAAAATTAACCCTTTTATTGACAACTGTGTAAAGCTTGTCTTTTATTTTATTTGGCCATGTTATGTTTCTTAGGTGTATATCTGGGCAGCATGATTACTCCTTTGTCATGTCTTGACTACTGCAAAGAGAATCAAATGGAATTTCATTGGAGGGAGAAGCAGGCTGTTCTATGTCTGGAAGCAAATGAGCACACTCAGCTGGAAGGAAGTTTCTGAAGTGTATCATGCAGCAGTGGCCTTCCAAACCACATCTGGCAGAAGACAGAGAATCCCAATTTCTATCTCTCAGGAGAGCTCTCCAATATGAGACAATAATGGCAGCATTCATTTTGCCTTATTTAGACATACAGACATTAGCTGTTAAAGCCTGAACAGGTCACCTTAGCCTATCTTATTGTCAATGGGAAAAAAAAAACAAAAAAAACAAACCAAAAAAAACCCCCATCTCATCTGAAGAAAGGCATTAAAATATGTCAATTACTTTTCCTGCCAAATCTGCCCCTTTCAGTGAATTTACAAACAAAGAAGCTTAAAGTGATTAGGAATTACTATGGCAGCTGGAGTTAGCAGATACATATTCCATTTTCTGCTATGGAACTCAAAATGGAGAGGGAAGTCCTGGATTGTAATCCATGCTCTCAAATGTTATTCCTAATGTTAACTTTAAAAGCCTGATCCCATGTCAAGGAACCTGATTCAAAATTTTAGAGTGCTTCCTTCCATTTGAGAACTTTAAGATGTGAACTACTATATATTTTAGCACTGGTGAGGCCACACCTGGAGTACTGTGTCCAGATCTGGGCTCCCCAGTACAAGAGAGATATGGACATACTGGAAAGAGTCCAAGAAAGGGCCACAAGGATGATGAACAGGCTGGAACATCTCTCCTGTGAGGAAAGGCTGAGAGACCTGTGACTGTTCAGCCTAGAGAAGGAGATCACTTCAGGGGGATCTTATCAGTGTAAATAAATACCTGAAGGCAAGGTGCAAAGAGGGCGGAGCCAGGCTCTTCTCAATGGTGTCCAGTGACAGGTCAAGAAGCAATGGGCACAAACTGAAACACAGGAGGTTCTGTCTGAAGATCAGGAAACACTTTTTTAAATGTGAAAGTGACTGAGCAGTGGCACAGGTTGCCCAGAGAAGTTGTGGAGTTTCCATCCTTGGAGATATTCAAAAGCTGTCTGGACATGGTCCTGGGCAACTGGCTCTAGGTGGCCCTGCATGAGCAGAGGGATTAACCTAGATGACTCCAGAGGTCCCTTTCAACTGCAAACATTCTGTGATTCTGTGACACGAAAGGCAGATCTTGACACCAAAACTTTTCATACTTTGTACAAAAAAAAAAAAGACTCCATTTTGTGTGGAGTCAGAAGTGTGCAGAGCACTTAAGCACTTAAGTATCAGTTTGGGAAATTGTCCATGACTATTCTGGAAATGCTCATAAATCTAGAAATTATTTTGGTCCATATAGTCATGTTTGCCAAGCAAGATTAGAAGGGAGGGGCAACAATAGAGAAGTGGTCAGAACACAAGTTAGACTGTACCCCTAACAACTTTTTCCTCTTGTTCTCAGTGTTATGAATGTTTTTGAACTTGGATATAAAATCAAGCAATCAATAGCTTGTGGAATAACAGTGGAAATAAGTCTAGAGCTTGATAAGGATTGCTTAGCAATTTACTAAATATAGCACAAAGCTATTGCTAAGTAGTGAAAAAGCCCTACAAAGTGCTAAGTTTCTCATCTCAGGGGAAATTGACTAGAGTTTTTTGTTTGTGTGTTTAGGGTTTTTTTATTTTTAAAGGGCACCTGACATTGTTCAGGACACCTACCTCTAAATTCATACCACCCAAGTTTAAAAATGTAATTGACTTGTCTAAGTTTATAGTGCAGTTGCCCGAGGTTCCTGTTCTGTAGCTTGTATTCCCAGTTACATCTTCCATTTCAACACTTTGTTCTGAGTTACGTTAACCTTGGTCAAGTTGATAGATGCAATGCCTCCCATTCAGCTAAAGTGTAAAAAAACCCATCCACCCTGTCTACATCCTTTATAGAATAGACAGCTGAAACAGTAATGTCTTCTGCCTGTAAAAAGATACACACAGGGCTGGAGTAAGAGTTATCTGTGTTTTCCTATACCTTGCTAAAAAGGCTTACTGTGATCTGGTGATAAATTTAGACATGCAGGAGTGGCTGGATGAAAACGGTGTATGTGAGAAAGAAATAGCAAGTTGCAATAAAAAAACAGAGAGGGGAAACAATGTACAGAGATGCACAGACACAAAATATTGTTTCAGTATCATTTCAACGTAGAGCTTTTGGGGATAAGTGTCAGAGCTATGAGGAGAAGGGTTAGAAATTGTGAGAAAGAAAAATGGAAAGAGCAGTGGCATTTTCTTTTCTCATAGATTCTAGCTTTTTGTGCCCCCATATTTAGAGAAAGAATATTTTGTAATAACTTTGGGGCATTTCACTCTACAGCAGTCTATCTTCCTCAGCAAAATACTCTAAAATATCACTACCATTACCTCATACTGGCTAATCATTTAAATTTAAAAACTACTTAGAGGTAAGCTTGAGATGGGACTATTGTTTTTCCTTTTTATAACATGCCTAACACTCGAGACTATAGAAATCAAAAAGTGCTTCAGTCTCTGACAATAAGTTAATGCCCTCTTTTGTCATGAAGATACTGAAAAAAAGACATTTGAAGGCCAAGTAATTTTGATGTAAGATATATAGTTTTATAGCAGATGTGTCAAGCATATTGAATTGCCTTATTGTGGTTGCATCATTATATTAGCATAAAAGGAAAAAAACCAACACTGAAGATTAATGAATGTTATCTTTCCTTGCTTTTTATGCATTAAACTAGAAAGAAACACATTTTCTGTGCAAAAAGAAGAAAATATATGAAGAGACTATTAAATGTTTGGCACACTAAAATATCTTAATTTAGATACTGACCTAAAGTCTGTTCAAAACATTGGAAGTCTTTCATTGATTTTGGTGGGATTTGGATCGAAATTTACTTCTGAATTGAAGAGAGATAAAGAACCTGAAGTCAAAACTATTGCATGTTTTTTTTCTTTTTGTTTAAGCTCTTAAATGGCTGAACAAATAGTGTTAAAAAAGTATTCAACTTTGTATTAAACAACCTTAGACATGAAAGAAGGCTTGGGACTAAGTCTGTGTATGCAACAAACTGAACAAGGTAAATGTATTTCTAAAATCTGTGAAATTAAATCATAGAATGATCTTTAACTTCATGTGAGGTATGGAAGTAGCATGATGTCTATTATTAATTAAGGCAATGCAAAGTTACTAAGGACATATTGTAGGCACTGTCATGTAAATAATAAGCACATGAAAGACATTATTTACTATGATTTGGAAAAGAGCATAGACACAGGACAGAAAGATTTAAATAATTTCTACAAAAAACATATCAGCATTCCTATCTTTTCAGAATTCGTATTGACTTATTAACATTTTGGTCCCTTTTTTGTTATTTTGAAAGCTCCTTTTTGAAAACCTTCTTCTAAACAAATACACTATATAAACATCCAGTTACCATGAAAATAATCTCATTAAAATCCTTTGCATAAATAATATTTGGTTCTTGTGAGTTAACTCTGCTTCCAGAGGCACAGACACACGTTCTGACCTGCCACAGTCAGTCTTGCCTTTCTGACCTGTTTTGCTTGTCCCCATTCTTCTCACCATGTGTTCTTGCTCATGCTTACCCTGGTAAAGTGTGCATTAGACTTCAATCACTCCCATCTATTACATTATCTATAGCATTTCTCAGACTGGGAAGGTAAAAATCCTTTTATTTTTATATTTTCCTTACTTAAGCTTAATATCTGGAACCACTCTTCTTTTTATGAGAGGGAAATGAAAGCAACTCAGGGATTAATGTGAACATGCATTAGAGCAGGAGGAATGTCAGTTTTTGAGATATGTGTGTCAGGTGATTTATGTCAATTATGGTAACATTTCCTTCAGGGAAAAGGAAGAGCCATATCACTAGTGAAGTAGTTCATGTAGAAAACCTATTTGTTTGGTGTTGCTGGGTTAACTCTATATATGTGTATACAAATGGCAATGATCTTGCTCATTTCTGCTGAAAAGTTGTAGAAGAGAAGCATCCAAGATTTGTGGAGGTGTACTGTAGCAATAAGTAGGCTTTTGAAAGTAACTACTGTTTTTTCTAATTTTCTGTCTTTTTATTTTTATTTCTTTTAATAGTTCTAACACATGGGATGGACTGAAACTTTCACTTTTACTTCCTTTGCTGTACTGTCTAATCCCTGATGTAGTCACCTTAGAATCCCTAGACTAAGTGTATGTTGGGAAATTATAAGCATTTTCAGGGTAAGATTTCATCTGATGTATTTCTGAGTACAGTATCAGAATGCATCTGCAGTTCATCTTGTTCTACTGTTGAACTCAGAAACACATGCGATCTACACAGTCATATGTTCCTCTAGCCTTAAAGAGATACTTGATGGGGATACTATCCCCTGATTCTAAGCCTCGAGCAGGATATGCACACAATAATTCCAGCAACCAAGTAGGCATGCATGTCCCTCACTACTTCTGGAAGCCTCCATTTTCTTTCCTATGTCCCTCATGCAAAATATGATTCACATTCACTTATCCGTAAATAAGAAACCAGTCTTTCTCTATGTTTTCTACTTTTGATCCCACTAAAGCCTCAGAAAAATAATAATATGTCACTAATAGAGTTTTCTTGTAACCAGTTCATACTGGCTTCTTCAGCAGCACTTAAGCATCTGAATGCACATCCATTAGTCACTTTGAATTCGCATTAGAGTTGTGTTCTCCATTAACCCACAAAGCATTCTCCTCTTTCCTCTGAACAAATGTTATTAGACAGAGTTGCAGGAAACATGCTTCAAGTACACCATCCATAGTAACAGAGTCTGCATTCCTAACACTTCTTATGTTCACAGTGGCAATATGTCATGGGGGAAACACAAATCACAAATCTTTTATAAAAGTCAATTGCACATTTGCCTAAGAAGAAAGCAAGAAGAAATTCTATCTATGCGAAAGCAGGAGGGCCACTGTGCAAAAAGTCTTTCAGATGCTTTCAGCAGGTAAATTACTTCAGGAAGGGTGGGAGATTTTCATAAAGCTATAATCCTTGTCATATAGGAAAAAGAAGTTCATGATGAGTTTGCACAAGACATTCTAAGTATTGGTGAGTATTACTAGCATTATGTGATTAATGAACCAAAAAGATTACATGATTCCTCCATTGACACTGTAGTAACACAGCTTAGAATATTCTCAAAGAACTTGGTAATGTTTTTAGCAGAGCTAACATATTCCATATATATATATAACAACCTAGCTCACCCATTCTTATCTAGGTGCTGGCAGGGGGCTGCAGGGCGGCCTCTGTGAGCAGAGGCCGGGGCTGCCCCGTGCCGGACTCAGCCAGTTCCAGCCGGCTCCGACCCACTCCCCGCAGGGCACGGCTGAGCCCCGCAGCCAGGGTGCTGGTGCCGCGGGGGAAGCTTATGTAAGAAAGGGCAGAAAATGATTGGAGAAGGAGGAGAGAGAAGAGTCAGGAGTGCAGCTGAGTGTGGGAAGAAAGAGGGGTGAGGGGGGAGGTAGTTTTGGTTCTGGTTTTGGTTCTCACTATCCTGTGTTATTGATTGGCAATAAACTAAATTTGTCTTCCCCAAGTCAAGTCTGTTTTGCCCATGACAGTAATCGGTAAGCGATCTCTCTGTCCTTATCTTAACCCATGAGATTTTTCATCTTATTTTCTCCCCCTGTCCTGTTGAGGAGGGGGAGTAAGAGAGCAGCTGGGTTGGCATCTGGCAGCCAGCCAGGGTCAACCCAGCACACGTTCTCACTAGAGTGGAAGAAAAACACACAAAACAAATTTATTCTTTGTAGGAAAGTGTATGGAGACATAAAATCTAGCAAATAAAATAAATGCAGGAATGAATCTACCAATATATTTTACTTACATATTTTTTAAAGAATAAACTAGAATAGAAGGTGTGATTTCCTCTGCAAGTGATAATGGACTAACACACATGCTATTTATTTTGCACATTTGTACGTATTTTCTCCCCTTCTCACTTACAAAATACTGCAGTGATTCTTTTTGTTCCCTTCATTTTTTTCCTACTGCAATGTCACTTTTTTGTTTTCTCATATCATTCCTTCCACTTAATAAGGATTATTATCATATATGAATATAAATTTTGTACGTACGACTAAAGCTCAAAAGATTATGAGTAGAGGAAGACAGCAATTCTGTATTTGTTTCTCAGCGCTGGATAGGTAGCAGATATGAAAACACTGCTATTCACATCAATACATTAACAATGAAAGGCTTGCAAAGAAGACATCAGAGTAATGATATGCCAAGACGACCCTTCAGTCTCAAAAAAGACACCAAAAGAACCATACAAGGATTAAAGACATTGTGAATATAAACAAGTTTATTATTGAAGTATCAATTATTGCATACATCAAAACAACTAAATAAGGGTTACAGTACAAATGGTAACATCAAAGCAAAAGATAACTCTCATTTTGGTTGAATACTACTGTGAAAACACATTTTAATGGAGTCTGTTTATCAGTTCCTGAATTTTATTCTATGAAGCTGCTGTATCCCCCACAGCAATAGCTGCTGAGTGTCACAAATATTTTGTGTGATGTCTTATTCAAGATGGAGAAAAAAAGGTATGTGCAGGACCACGTGCCTCTGTAAAATGACAAATTGTTTATTATTATAAGATAAGATTTGTAATATAATGCATATGTATGTAAAAAGTATATGTATATATATATGTGCATGTGTGTGTATATTTGCATATATATATATTTGTGTGTGTCCATACACAAATTTTAATACAAAAATGTTGATACTTTGAAGACAAATATGAAGACAGGGTGCTTATTTCAAAAATGTGCAATCTGCAAACCAGATTGGAAATCCCTTTATCAGTGTGAGTACCATGCACATAACCTATCCCTTTAATCTCAACAGAGATGCCTGTGTGTGTAACCATACTTGAAGTGAGTCAAGACTTGGCTGCATGGCATTAAACACGCACTTGTCATGTCATCTGTGTTACAATATATAGAAGAGGAAATGTAGATTTTGATTCTTAGTCTTTGACAAGAAAGAAACAACATTAAATTTAAAAGATAAATTATATTGCCAGTACAGTTTATGCTGAAAAACTTTTTCATCTGAGTCAACTTGTTAAGTACTTTTCATGTATGATATCAGCACATAGACTCCCACAGGCAATTTTCTGTACCTATAGTGCCTTTCTTCCTTTTCATATTCACATTAGTTTCTATATAATGTGATTAGATCACATCACGCAGAAAAAATACCTTCAACTAAAGTAAAATAAAATTGATATTGATCAATGAACAGGGATCTGGTAATCAATCAAAAGGTAGAAAGGAATAAAGAGTAACATTTGTTAAAATACATAGGCTGTCAGTTCTTGGTTTTTCTTTCTCCCTCCTCCCACTGTGGTTGTGCATAAATACTCCCCAGACTTTACCAAACTTTACAAGTCAAGTTCGCTGGTTTTCTTTTCTAAGACAGACTTATCTCATTCACTGATCATGCTGTTTATTTCTGTACCTGTTCCCATGTGAATTCATGTCCTTAAATGCCAAAATAGTACCATATGCAATGACATCTGTGCTAGAGACATCCATATTTTAGAGGCTAAAAGTGACTTGATGCAAATTCCCATTTAGCCCTATTCTGGTACTATCCTTAGTTGATAAAATTTGTGGAAGGTAGATGTTTGCTGACTGATAGTTACGTGTATCTATTCTTTTAATACCCCATTATAGAGATTATCTCATTCATTTTACTTGAGAGTATTAAGATTTTTGACCTTTTCTTTCTCCTCAGTTATGAGAGCATTTCCATATCTTTACTTTTCTTTCCAGTATCTATCTTGTCTTATCCCCCATCATAAATATCCTCACAACAGTGCCCATGAGCATCTGCTTTGTTTGCATTGTTGAATTCATAGTCTCTAGAACATATTGAGATAGAAGAGGATAAATCTGTCAGAAAAGAGCCAAACAATTATTAAATTTGGCTAATGAAGTGATATCAAAGGGAAACAAAGAGGGAGAATGTCCATTCCATGGGCATTGCACTAAGTTAGTGTTAGGGCTGGAATTTGAAAGTCTGGCTTTTTAAGTTCACTGGTTCTAGTTCTGTCTAAATTGCTGTGTGATTTTGAGCAACTCACAAGACAGCTGAGTGTTGATATTTATAAAGACAAGACAATGCTTTTCGTAAACCTATGTGGTAGTCATATCAGTGTATATTTGCGTATTTAATCAATTTCAAATGTTTTCAGAGTGTACATGAAAATTTCTATGTTTGTGGAAGTTTTAGATCCTCATTTATTTACTTCAGATTTGGTGTTTTCTCAGAATTATCCTGTTAGAGAATATGAAGAGACTTAATCTTTTATGCCATACAAGTATTTGGAAATATTTTAAGGTGATGATTCAAAAGTCCTATGTAAGTATCCAGCACTTAGAAAAGGAAAATATTTAAATATTTTAAATATTAAAATATTTAATTTTTAGTGCATATGTTATTGTTCCTCTTTTGGTGAGAAGATTGCCTTCACAAAGTGGGAGAAAGCTCAGTTTTAAGGATTTCCCATATTTCCTCACAAACTGCAATCCTAACAATGAATAGTATTTATTAATTTTTTTATTATTTTGGAGCAATCATGATATCCAGTAACTGTCTGAAAACATTAGTTTTCCTCAAAAAGGAACCCCAAATGATATTTATATATGATAAACATATGCAGCTGTAATTGAACATCTTGAAAATACTTTGCAAAAAGAACAGACCTTGCTCCTGATGCTACCCTTATAGCATTGCCTTTATTGTTTTCAAGATAAAATCTGTTTCTTGCATTTACATTATAGTACACCAATTGCATTTAGTTTGTACAATTGTAAGAAGGCTTATAGTAACATTTATTAAAATAGCTAACAAATATCAAGAAAAGATATTACCTACTTCAGTATGATGGTACTTCAATACTGCTATTTGGAAAACAAAAGACACTATTAATGTCTGTAATAATATTATATTACTTTAAATTACTTTCAATGCAAAACTCATTTGCATTAAATGTACTTTTAAATAACAAGATCAGTATTACAAAAGCAAACAGCAAGAAAGGTCTAAAATATTGTGGTGTTATTTAATGTAAAAAAACCCTGAGAACAATGAATATTTATAAGTTCTCCAGTGCATTTTTTCCACTGATAAATAATTAAATGTTTTCTATATAACATATTTCCTTGTGAAAAATAACAACAACAATAAAAACAAAACAAAACAAAACCTCCACAACATCTAAAGAAAGCAAAATAACTTTGGCTGTGATCATTCCACATACGTTTGAGTTCTAAAGACTATTTCCCCTCTTTTGGGTAAGATTTTTCTAGAGTTCAGAAATCTGACAATATTCTCCCTGTCTTACCTGTTACTTATTAACACCTACATTTCCTGCCTGTTTAAAGTTCCTAATTACAGAACCTATATATAAAAAAAACCAAACCAAAAACGTACACAAAACAAACAAACAAACAAAAAAAACACCAAAAACACTCATTCTTGTCTTCTACTGTAATCAGTAGTGAGACATAGGAACCTTCAGAAGCTTTGCCAGTATAAAATCCGAATTACCTTCTGAAGGTATTAAGCCCCCTCCATTGACTGCTAAGAAGCCTAAAATAATAATAATACTCCTAGACTTATTTGCTGTACATAAGCATATAAAGTTAGATAGGATTAGTTTAGACCTAGTTTAGATCTTCACTTGCCAGTGAAGTCACCACTGCATCTATTCCATTGTTTTTTTCAAATTAATTTAATATCAGTAGTTTAGAAGAATATTCAATAAAATTTGCTAGCTCTATTGGATTGGGAGTTTCAGGCCTCTCTTATTGCCCAGACCATAACATCCATGCCAGAGTAGCCATCTTTTTCAGTGTTCTTTTTGGAAAAACATAAATCAGAAACCAAAACATGTTTTTTATGCTACCCTATATTCACAAATAAGATTAATTATTCCAAACTCTCAGTCCCAAAATGCCAACTTTCTGTTGGCATACTGTATTTTTAATCACATTTCAACAAACAAATACCATCAATTTGCATTTTTTATTTCCAATTGTGCTTTTTCCTGACTACTTTTTGCGAATGAGTGGTTTAGAGGCCGCTTAAAGAATCACCATCAAAGGTATTAGCAGAATGTGATTTTAATAGAGATTTATAAAGGTGTGACCTAACATAATTCAATGGCAAGGTTCACTCTATTACTTATTACATGGATAAAACATATAAAGGAAAATCATCTAAGAGTTTATATCTTAGGGACTATATGTGTTTAGCAACACTTAGGGTTAATTCACAGTTTAGCAACACAATTATCAATTAACCATTAATAAACTTTAACAGCACTTAATCATTAATTTAATATTTACAAAATAAGTGTTAGTAGTCTACTATAATCACAACTTAATTACAGATTGTGCTTACTATTAGTCCACACAGACAGACAGACAGAAATATATATATATATATATGTATATATATATGTATATATGTACAGAAGATATACCTGTTAAAAATTCCCCTTGATTTCAGTGAAGAAATATTCACGTTGAATGTCTAGGCATTCCCTCTCAATGGGCGAAGGGTTGAGCTTCGAGGAATGAAGGGGTTCAGCCCAGACCCTGTCGTCGGCGACAGTCCTCCCAATATCGCAGACCCGAGAGGTCGTGAACTCTGAGACCCATCCCACTCAGAGGGATATGCTGAGCGCAGCCCACTGCAGTCCAGGAGAGCTCAAAGGGCCTCACTTAGGACTACCGTTTACAGGTTCGCAAGATGGTTGGCTTTAGTCATCCGTAAATTTCCATCCTGGCCACAGTCCCAGGTAGTAATTACTAAAAAGTCTCAAGGTTTCAGTGGTGTTCTACTTAACACCTGGGCCAGGCAGTAGGAGTACGTTCTCAGCTCACCTATGCAGAGTTTCTGATACGGTCAAGGAGCACTCAACCACCAGACTGAGTACACCAAGGCTGAGGTTTCATGGAAATTTCTGAGATCAACAAGTGGCCTAGGAGACAGGGGGCAGGAAATGCATCACCACACTACTGTACAGTGATTATTATTCCAACCACATTAGTAGGGAACTTTGCAACATTTAAAGAGCCGAAGCATCTTTACTCACGATGCTAAGCATCAGCTCTTGCATTACTAAGACTGCACTTTAGGTGGCTGTAAACCATCTGTAGTGCGGTAGAACTGGAAAGGAGATATCATCACATGTAAGATCCCTGTCCAGCAATCAAATCCGTATGCATACACCCTCAAGGAGTTCCATCAAAGTAAATGGGACCATCATATGCTTTAATTGAAGCACTTTCTTGAGTGTCCTCATGGTTAAGTACTTACACTAAGCTTATCTGCTGGATCAAGGCCAGATACTCTACCATTTAAGGGATCAAGGGATGATTCTGTAGACTATAACAGCAAAGCTAAAAATCCTGTCTACTTTGTATTTAGCTGCATGATGGCAAATAAAGGGGAGAGAATGGTAACGTGCATCAAAACTGCAGCAAGTCTTCCTTCTCTGGAAGAAGATTTAAAAGTCTTCTTTTAAAAAGAGCTTTAAAAAGGTCTTGCTATCTCCTTCTGATAGGGGCTAAAATGTCTAGTTCAGAAATAATTTCCTGAGCAACCTCTGGTTTTGGGATTGGTTGAAAAATTTACACTTGTATCATAATCAGAAATTTGATCCTTCTTGTTACCATCATCTGTGATTACAGGAATGTTACAATGGTGAGGATCTGCACAAACATCCGGTTAGACTTTTCCCAGGAAGCCATAAGCCTTCATTTTATGTGGCCTTTGAAAAAGCAGCTTAATTGATTCCTCTTCCTTGTTGTCGTTTTTTTCAAACACACATATCTCTGAAAAAGATTTCTGACTTTAACAGTAAAAGCAATTGTTGACAAGGAGGAGAAAAAGACGAAGTCTAATTCTGTGGGGGAAAAATATCATTTTGTCCGAGGTCATGCTTCTAAAGAAATTGGATGTGTCAAGATTTTTAGTGAATGGTGAGCTCAAAATTGAAAAAAGAAAGGTGTACAGAAAAAATAAATTTGGTCCACAGTGACACATTTAGGAAATCAGTGGCTATTCTACAGTCCATGTGTTTGGAATGAAAAGCTTAGTATAACACTGGGTTCCGGTGTTTGTTTTTTTCAGCCAGCATTTTTTTTCAAGTACAGCAAATGGCAAAAGGATGAACTTCTTCCCCTGTTGAACCTTGCCAATTCCATTAACATTAATGGTGATCTTTTGAACTTATTGATACGATCTGGACTCAGACACCTAAAATAGACAGGAAGCCATATATGGACCCAAAATATAAATGAATTAATCACTGTTTAGAAAAAATAGAGACATGAAAACCTCCACTCCATTATCCATACAGAAACGTATTTTTAAAAAAATCACCACTTACTGTAAGTATACATGTATGTCTGCAAATTGTAAATCAGCGTAAAGCAGTTGAAATTCCTATGTTTTCATGGAATTAGTTTTAGTTTGTGCTGGTTTGAGCAACAAAGACACTATATGTGGTTGAATCAACTCAAACTTTCATTTAAGAAAGGAAAAAAATATATTTACCTCGATGAAAATTGCCTTGACTTCAAGCCGGGGATAATTTTTTACAAATTATGACTTTTGTAACATATTGTATAAGGATTTCTACTTGTTCAGCTAGGCCAACAGCTGAAATCAAGGGTATTTCTGTGCATGAATAAGAAGATTCCCTTACACACTATATATTTAGATTTTTTAAAATAAATTGCATTCCAAAACCATAAAATCCATCCATAATTACATACCAGTATTCACAAACCCCTCTTGTTTCTACCTCATTTCTAGTTTCACTTAAGGGAATACAGACTGTACATTAAAAAGTCTATAATAAAAAATCATGAGCAATAAACAAATGCATTCATTTAAAATCTTCTTTCAACGTGGGTTCCCCTTGAATTTTTTTAATTATTTTTAGGCCTGCCCAACAATTAAATGTCATCCTTTATAGATCTGATCTGCTGAAAGAACAGAAAATTATTCCAACCTGGTCTTATAATCAATAATACAGGAAGTTATATGTGTTCTGTAGTTTATAAGAAAGATGTTTAAAAAGAAACAACTGGCCTTCATACTCTGTATAGGCATGAGCTTTTTCTGGTACTTCAACAGAAATGTAAAAATGGTTAAATGTTAATTCATAATAAATAACTGTCTTCTTGTATGTACCTTGCCTTGTACTCTTATTTAATAGTCCCATTTATATATGAAGAACCTAATAAAGCTCAGGTCCCTATCATTTTGGTCTCCGTGCAAATGTGTATAAAGAAATAGTTCCTTCCTAAGTAGTTTGCATTATAAGTGTACACAGAGTAAAATTGTGCTTCCATAAAGAATGACTTGCACTGTTCAGTAAGAAAGCATCAACAAAGGATGCAACAGTGTGCACGTTCCTCTCACTAACAAATGCAATGATATTGAGAACAATACGGCCGCAACCTCTGCATTGAAGTCAAGATCAAATCTAAAGATGGGAACACAGAAAGCAAAGGTACCATGGGACAGATCCTCAGATGATGTAAACTGTAGTTTCTTTGCTGAAGTAACTGAAGTATGACATTTTCCATCAGATGAGGGGCACCCCGTATTTTGCAGCTTTTTAAACAGGAAGGCAAACATTGATCACACTGGGAAACAGCTCTAATTGAATGTTTCACTACTGTTGAATGTATCAGCAGTATACAAAGCAAAACAACATTGAAAAGCCAAATACATTCCCCTTTCTTTTCATCAGATATAGTACATAGATTACAGCAGATGCATAGAAATACTTTGATGAGCTCTGTATGAGGTGACCAAACCTAATGATAAAGATTAGGGGAGCCTTAACCTTTGTTCAGCAGCATTTTTTAGAATGTGCTTATCTTCAAGCGTGTGTATTCCATTGAAATCAACAGAATACTCCTGTATTTAAAGGTGGGGAATATTGTTAGATATTATGCTAAAATGGATCTTATATAAGGATTGCAAAGCTGCTGTTAAAAGTTTAGATGCAACCTAGTTTTCCTCATGAAGTATTAACCAGTTAGTTAAATTTCCATAATGTCATAGAGTGTGGCCATTCATTTTGTGTATACCTTGCACATAGGTAGAAAGTAGAAGCAGAAAGAATAAACTACAATTCATAATGATTGAGAAAAAAGACTCTAAGTGTCCATTTGAAAGGCAAAATGGAGTGTCCTTATTAGCTTTAGAGTTTCATTAAATACATTCACCACTGTTGCAATTTGCCTTCATTGTTAATAAGCATCATAATGTATAAAACACACATTTAGCATATAGAATTTTATAAAGTATTTAATTCTTCCTAAATTCTGCTGAGACTAATAGTATAAATCTCCTTTAGGTATTCTTCCTTTTCTTTGTCTAATATATACTACTTTGGCCAGAATCATTTGCAATGGTATGGTTTGAAGAAACATATTTACAAAATAACAGATATTTTCAGGTAAGATCACAAAGCTAGTCTTTCACCATCTTTTTTCATCCAGTGTCCTTGATTAACATTCTGCTAGTTAGTATTAATGGATATCTTTCACCAAAATTTTTCAATCTCAAGTGTTTTTTAACATTTCAGCAACAATTAAATGATGTTGGGATAATTGTCTATGTACATGTAGATGTAAATGTAGATGTAAATGTAGATGTATGCATTTACATATTTCTTTTCTTCAACCCTTGTTACTCTTGAAATTCAACATGATTTCTTTTCTAAATGGGTAGCATAGGAGGGAAAATTCAATAAGTGATTTGAAAAGAAATGCTCATACACATATACTACATGGAGTTATTTACTAATATGTTGATATGGCCTCTGCTCAGGGATGACCAGCTTCTGCAGCTGCAGAGGACAAATTTCACCCCACATCTCTGAAATGTTCCATTTATTGCAATGGGTACCCATCATTGCTCCACAGAAGCAAAAATATATCATCCATACAGAGACAGATGTTGTCACAGTTTTTGAAAATGGGCTTTCCTGAAAGTATTTGAATAACCATGCAAAAAAGTGCCAGAGGGAAGAAAGTTTACATTAAGCTCAGTGCTAGCAATCTTCATGCAGTAATAGTCCAAAGAATTGGTCCCAGGATGCCCTGTCTCTGGACTTGGCCCTAGAAAACAAGCTGGAATGGCCAACCTTCTTAACAACTGAAATAGCTGGGTATATGTCCCTTGCCACTCCCTGAAAGTTTCAGATAGATTTTACCTGAATGCCCACTGCCATATCTCGGGGGCTGTGACTTTTGCTAGTAAAGGAACATCTTGCTTAATTTATTTCGTTTAATTTTTCTTTAATATTGCTCTTTCAGAGACCACTGAAGTCCCAGAGTCCACAGGGCACCATCTGTGCAGGTATGAGTCACAGCTATAAAATCGGCTCCCAATTTACAAGAATACTTCTCTTTCACAGAACATGCTTTCTTGCATTACCATGGCATTCAGGATCACTTGAACTGAAAGCTACTTCCCACTTGAAACAAGATGTCCTTCATGAGGGAACTTACTTCCCATTTCACTACAAGTAGTATTTCATGACCTTAAAGATTTGCTGCAAAGCCCATCTGTTTGTTGAAGCTCTCCCTTTAAAAAAACTAATTTGATTGGCAGGACTGTCTGGAAAGCTGATTAAAGTTACCTATGAGCAAAGTTAGGACCTGTTGTTTCAGTGGGAAAGATATTGCAGTGGATACAAAAGGAAAAGAGAGGATGATTTATAGTCGTCTTTAAACTTCCTTCATTCCTTTTTTCTTTTAAGTTGTTTTATAGACTTTTTACTGTATGTATGGAGCCTGGAATAGGCTCTGTGAACAAACATGAATTAACAAACACCATCATTTTATAACAGTTTTACAATGTCCACATCAAAGTGTCTTTGTCTTTTTGTCTTTTGTCTCTTTGTCTTAACCAAGAGGTCTTATTGTCTTTGAATACTCTAAATAAAAATCCTTCAACTCTGGAATTTTGAGTTAATACAACTTGACCCAGCAGGTCATCATTGTGCTTCATCAAAGCCTTCATCCCTGTAGCAAACAAGGTACCCCTACAGTCTCTTTCTGAGGAGCAAAACTCTAAGCCACAATTTCATGCTAAAAGATAATAGAAAGTGTATTTTTCAATTTTGTGGGAAGAGATTTCCAATATCACATTTTCAGCTTCCTATGATATATTAATTCTTGTCTTTCTTGCGATTCTTGAATCCCTGGATTGTTGTACAGTCTTAAGGCAAAGACTGCCTCCCTGCATTTATTCTCAAGTATCAGTGAGCCATGTGAGAGTCAGTTTGGAAGGCTTTGTTCATCACAAGTGCTATTTTAATCTTCTATCACCATTTTTGTGGAGGATAACAGTTTTAATTTCACACCTACTTCTTTCTTACTGTTGCTTTCAATTCCAAGCTCAGCCAAGAAGAGTCTCCCTTAAACAAATGTGTAATTCAATATCTCTATGTAGTTGTCTACATTCAGGTAAGAACCTACCAACCTAACCTAGAGAGTGCATATGAAAGGGAAATATCTAAGCCAGATTTTAAAACCTAAGAAGAGTGTCTTAAATATTTAGAGCCATGTCAAATTTGTCAAAAACCTCAGTAACTTTATATCATCACTCTGAACATTTATTTTGCAAAGCTAAGGTCAATGCTAATCATTCCCAATTTTCTATCCATTGTCCCTGTAAAATATGTTTCTGCTCTGGTGAGACCCCAC
>VZTQ01007485.1:0-18222 GCA_013400755.1 Pelecanoides urinatrix | reverse complement strand
TGTGCAGAGAGCTGGGAGGAAAGTGAAGGAGGGAGCAGAGAGTCTGATCTGGTAACAGCATGCCCATAAATGCTGTGACACTGAAAATCCCCCTGCTAGCACTGCCTAAACTGCTCTGCGCACAGGGAGCAGCACTTCAACAAACCTGCAAGATGTTTGTGAGCACAGCATGTAATATCCTGATTGCTTACAGGTGGTAAAGGAGATCCTAACATCCACATCAAAAGCACCTTTGCATGATATTAGCCACTGCGGCACACAGTGCAGACAGGTGACAAAAAAGCACCTGCACTTACTAACATGTTTCTGTGCATTTACAAGGAAGCTTCAAGGGAGAATGATAGAAACAGGGGTTGGAAGGACTCTCTAGAGATCATCCAATCATGCTTCCCACCTGAAGCTTGAAACAGTGGGGTTCTCTCCAGTGCCTCACTCTTACTACCTTCTCAGGTCCCTTGCATGCTGACAGACTCAAAGATGTGGAGTACCATTTGGGTTCTATGATGCAAAAGCCAAATAAATGCCTAAATGACAAAATAAAAGAGAGAGAGGAAGACAGAAGTCAGGAAAGCGCCTCAGTTTTAAAATGCACGTCGAGGTTCTTAGGTAGTCTTGTTGTGACCAAAGTATGTGGAGCTTTTTTGCTATTAACCTCAAGATGAATGGCTTGTTTTAAAGACAGTAAAAATGCCATGTTGTGCAGGTGCCTGTATGTGTGGGTAGATTTCTCAGGAGGACATCAGGGACTGTGGCCACAGTGCTGGCGCTCCCCAGTGCTCTGCGCAGTCTGCGGCATGCGAGGGGGAAGCAGCTGCAGAGCCCTTTCCCCAGGTCCTCCTCCCCATCACCACCCTGTTCGCCTCCAGACGTGTGTACCTGAAATTGCAGGCTGGAGGTTGTTAAACAAAATGCCAACTGAACACAGCAGAAACTAGTAAATGCACAATAGAGGAATTTGAACACCAGAGGGCAATTAGAAAAGGAGCTGAAATGGGAATAATTAGATAATATAATTCTAAATGAATGGTGAATCTTAGTTAATCCTGTTGACTGTTTATGATAAATAGAACAAATGGCTTGTCAAAGTACTGCTAGTTTTTCTATGGTTTGATAGATAAAGGTTAGTTACTCTGAGAACCACAACATTATGCTTTGTTTCCAACTGATGAAGGAATAAGATTGATTTGAAACATATGGTGAAAAATACTGCAGCTCTTTGTTTGCATCTGTTATACTTCTACTTGTTAGTAATTGGTTCACAAGTTGCTTTTCTATTTTTTGCTGGTTTTTTTTAATATATTAAGTGAAAACAGAGACTTTTTAGCAGATGAACAAATGAGGGGATAAACATCTCAGAAAGCTTTGAAGCTGTGTTATGTTTTTTCTCCAGTTTGTTTTGTATCTCTTGGATTACACGCAGGATTTTCTGCTGGTGAACATGGGTGTAAAGCCTTTTTATTGGGTTGCCTGGACCTGGTGAGAAAAGGGTCCATATCTGACATCCTCTAATAACATTTTTCAGAGAAATAAGATTTTCAGAGAACCCAAAGTAGTAGCAACTTTTTCTGTGGTATGTCTGTATTTTTGAAAGGGTTGACTTGTCTTGTATCAGAAGGGTTTTGAAGGAAGTCCCAGGGTGTTTATTTAGCTAGAACCAAGGCACTGTCACATGACTAGTCCTTTTAAAATGCCTTCAAACTGCGAGCAGCCCAATACTTAAAGTTAATTCTTAACGATGAAATGCAGTGTATTCACAACATTTTCACATCTTTATTCTCATTAGACCATGAAGAACAGCTAATCATAACCCCATGATCTGTGAGTGTATACCACAGCAAGCCTAAAAGCCAGTGGAAATTACAGTGTGTGTTCTTCAGTACAATCAATTTTGTTTGTTATTTTAGTGGCATGATTCCTGTTTACAGCAATCAAGCCATCATGTTACACAGAGTAAATCAATAGAGTGATAATGTAGCTGTTTACTGTACTTACAGACTTGCCTGTGACCATGTCTAGAACACTCTATATCCTACGATGCAATGCTCTTCATTTTTATCTCCTTTTGGATCAAGGTTGACATAACTCACAGGTACTATCAAATCCCACCATGCTACAAAATGTAACATTTGTAGAGATACATCTGGTACATATTTATAGTGAGCAGAATAAGGACTTGTTTCAATTATGCATGTGGATTAGCTCTTTGAAGAAAAAAAAAGTAGGTGTTACCTCATGCCCATATAAATCCAGTAGTAAAATGTGCCTAAACCAAAACCCCCTTTACATGCCATTACTTGTACACACACATTAACATGTTTCAGGCACAGTTCTGAACAAGATACACAGACATATGTTGCTATGAATCTTGGAGAACGCACTGTGCTTACATTTTTCAAGCTATGCAACAATTCCTGCAACAGATTTATGTTGTGCCAGAAAGAGACAATATATGGATATCCTGTGGGCATAGAACAACATGTATAGGTAGATGACCAAGTTACTATTGAGTAAATTAGGAAATAAACTTGCAGCATTTCAGCTGTTTGCGGCAACATCCCATGCACGCACTATTACCTACTGTATCTTGCAGTCTACCCAGGGCATCTTGGCAATCTTTATTGAGATGTAAACAATATCTCTGGTAGGGGACATGGCAGAATCATGGTCCACTGTAACAGAGTAAATGCTTTGCCACAAATTTACTTTGCAGCAGCTAGCTCATTTGGGAAAAATTAACAATAGTAAAATTGGGTCAGCTA
This sequence comes from Pelecanoides urinatrix, assembly GCA_013400755.1. Lineage (NCBI taxonomy): Eukaryota > Metazoa > Chordata > Aves > Procellariiformes > Procellariidae > Pelecanoides > Pelecanoides urinatrix. Next base: position 15,463 of record VZTQ01007485.1, on the reverse strand, counting down.
GTTGCTATTAAGAGTTTGTGCACAAACATTCCATAGGGTGGAAATTGCAGACTGGGGAGACACAGGAGTATCAGGGAGAAGCAGGAGCAGGAGGACATCCTGCAGAAGAATGTCCATGCAGAACATTGCTTCCTGATTCAGCACGTAATCTAGCAGATAATGTCATTGCCACAGACTCAGATTTTCCTGATTTTTGGGAAGGTTGCGTGCAGCCACTTTCTAAACCATGCTGTGTCTGAAAGGGGGGAAAAAAAAAAAAAAGCACAGTTAAAAGCAGCATTACTTTCCAGCAACATGAGGGTAAAATGGAGATTAATAATGACAAACTTTCAGCTTCCCTTGTCTGTAACTAAGTTACATTTGCTTTGTGTATTCTCTTGAAATGAATTCATAAGGGGTGAGATCTTGAAGACTCCTCTGTGTTATTTGCAGCATGAGTTTTTTTGGAAGTTAGCAACACTGATTCTCTCTTCCTGAATCTCTCCTATTTCAATTATTTCTAGAGCGCAGAACCGCTTGACTCCACAGTGTGCCCATGGAAAGAAAATGCAGCACGTCATGGTCTGAAAACTTTACATTCCCCAGAGCGTGCTAGGTTCAGCCCTTCTCCCTCTGTCTTCCACAGACTTCCACATCTTCCCTTGAGGGGAGCATTCTTTGGCACTTCCCTAAGTAAACCTTGCTTTGTTTCCTGGGGTTTCTGCTTCCCTTCCTTAGGTTTTGCTCTATGTGAATAAATTATAGTCCTGAGACTCTTGGCAGATGATGGCCTATTCCTACAGATTCCTGTAGTGTCTTTTTCAGGGTCTAGATCTACCAGGTAGCAACATTTGCTTTTGGTTTTGTGACAGCTTTTCCATAATAACTTTGTATAGTAAGTATTTGTAAAATCAGATTTATGTGTTTAATAAAATGAATACAATTTTTCTCAGAAGATTTGACATTTTATGGAATTCCATTTATTTGTGTTTCAATTAGCTGTTAACGATGGCAAAGTTAGTAATGATGTTTGGCAATCAAAACACGTTATGAAGTATTTGAACAATACAAGGTTAGTTAAGTTAAAGGAGATGTTGTGCAGAGCATTTCAAATTGAATTTGGATAGTGGCAAGCATCTGTGTGTTTGGAAACCTCTAAGTTTCTGCCTGAAGGGAAAACTGAAGCTTATATAAACAAGAACTTGTGATCTAATGTTTGGGCTTTTACTGACACAGACACAAAGACACACAGAGATGCACACACATAAACCTCTATGGGAGGTTACAAAAGACAGGGAAAAAAAGAGAGAAGAAGTAGAGGAAGAGATGAGACATGTTAGCTGTCTATTTAATGTTTTTCACTCATGTAATATAGTCTGGCAAGCCTTTTTCCACAGTTCCACCAAGCCAGACCTGTAAAAGCAATTATCTGTCATCATAACGTGAATCAAGCTTGCAACTGCTGTGGTTCTGAAAAGCATGACAAAGTTAATTGAAATTTAGGCAGTGAATAGTTTTCACTTCCTGAGATAAGGTGTGTTTTCAGGGGAAGTTTGTTGCTATGTTGGCTTTAGTTAACTATTCTTAAGTCTCTTGTTAAAGGATTTGTGTTATTTCTGTGGGTGGATCATAGTCTCATCCAATTATGACTTCAGTAGAGCCAAACTTTGTGTCATATGCTTTACTAGCCCATACTGGTTTGCACATTCCTCTCACTTCACAAGAAGATTAAAAAAAAAAGAGGCAAAAAAAAAAATCTCTCAAGAGATTACAAACAGTACTTTGGAAGTATCAAATTTTACTGAAAGTTCATTTCACTCCAAAAATACCATTTTGGTGGCTTAGTGGTGTATTGTTTTAGTAGCTACAATAAAATTGTTTGAAATCTGGCAAAAAATATTAATTCTCAGCCCAGAAGCCAAATGTGAAATATTCCTAGGTTTTCTTGGCTAGTTATCTACTAATCTCCTGATTGTAGAGCAGCATGCATTTGCTTTCACCTGGTTTTACGCCCTTTTTAAAGTGATCTCTGTATTAAAATGGCTTACTGTTAACAACTGAAATTCTGAAGGCATTCATGGCATTGGTACTTGTGCAAGTAATGTAAGAGTATGGAAAGGAAACTGGAACTTTCTGAGTCCCTGGGGTATATTACATGCCTGAGCCTCTTTTTTAGCCCAGTTTTGCTCTAATATAATTCCATTGACTTACAGTGGAGCTGTTCCAGAGCATAATCTTGTAAGATGCTCAACATCCTCAACCCTGGCCCATCCTCAACCCTGAAAGACTACACAAGAAAACTAATTCTTCTCTCTATTGGGGATGGGGGGGTGGGGGAGGGCATTTTGGAACTTCTTGTTGCCAAATTAGGAGATATATCAAAATTACCATTTTATTTTTGCGAAGAGGTTTTTTTAGAACTGATTGTTTTGATACATTTGAAAATTTTATTCTGATGTTGGCCCTTAGTTTTTGCTCTTGAGATCTTTTTATTTATCATATAGAGCAATTTTTTAGTTGCTTTGAAGGAAGAAAAAAAATGTTCTGAAAAATTGATTCAATGTTACTAAAAAATCTGTTTTGTGAAAGTAGAATTATTATTTCAGTGAATGTTTCCAGGCAAGATATACCAGTAATATAGATAGGACCTGTGGCTCTAAAGACAGAGTTAAACCCTAAATAAGAGGAGAAAGAAGCCTGGGTCTTCCTGTCAAACCCCATATAACATAAAAGGCCAAAATAGCATTAAATAACAGTTGTAGGAAGATTTCGTCTCAAAAAGACTAAGCCTTTTATGGCAGCCTCCTGCGGCTTCCATTTCATCTTTCCTCTGGCCTCCAGCATTCCCCACATATCTCTGAGGCAAGAGAGAAACCAACAGTGAGAATGCAAGAGAGGGTCACACCAGACTCTAGTCTAGCAATTTTGAGCAGTTATGAGGCTCCCAGGAATACTGCAAGACCTGACATCACTACGTGAGGCTTAAATTTAATCTCACTTGAAGATATTAGGGTCCAAACTGATGCCACGGAAGTCAATCTAGTTTTTAGGGAGAGCAAGAGGGTTTAGACTGTACAGAACAGGCTTCCATGACCTAAGAATTTAACCAGAACATGTTTCTGTATTTTAATTTTTTTTTTCAAATTAGTCTGTGGAAGACCTATGTCCCAGATCTACTTGGACTAGTTGAGCATCTGGGGCTAATGCTCAGAACTGAGCATCCCCAAATTGATTCTGAGCCTGGGAAACCATTGGAATTGCACCTGAGGAAAAGTAAAGCCCAACATCTGAGCAGGTACTGTTGGACAGGATAAGTAAAAGACAGACATGCAACTAACCCTGTGATGGTAGCATTCTCCTTTCCCACCACTCTGCCAAATACACTTATTTGATTTTAACAGTTCTAATTAAGCCCATCATTATGCAATGGAAATTTCCCAGTACAGACTTCATTGCTAGAAATAGGCTAAATCAACCTTACTGGAAGTGTTCTTTCCCTGTAAACTAGTTATATTGTCCTCTTTCTTGCTTCTGGTGCAAGCTTTAATTTTGGACATGCAAAGAGCTTCCCAGTTTTCCCCCATCTTCTTTACCCTCTTCAAACAGTTGCATTTTTGGACACTGAAGCACACATATTATTTAAGTATTACGTTTCTCCTATCTGGCCTGCAGCCATGCCCCCTTAGGCGATGAGCTCACTGGATGTCATAAGCCGCTGCAGGGTTAGGCTAGGTCAGCAAGTACCGGAGAGGATCTCCAAGGAGAAGTCGGGTGCTGCGGGAATCATGGGTGGCAGTTCGGTAGGTGGCACCCTTTCCTTTGGAGTTCACCCCCAAATGCCGCTGCCAGGTGCTAGACAGATCCACACATGTGAGCCAAGTTCAAGTGATCCCCCCAGGTCCATGAGGGTCACGAGCAGAGCAGTGAGTGTCCTCCCTCTTTCTCAGGGTTGATGTCATGACTGCTGAGTCCTGTGTGGGCAGTACTGGCAGCGTGTCCATCATCGAGACATGCCACCATGCAGTGCCTCTGTGGAAAATACACCATGTGGGCTTGGTGATGACCATGTCCATCACCTGCAACCCCCCTCTTGCCAAACAAAACTTCTCAAGGAGCAGGGGAGAAGAAACCTAGGGAAGCTCTCCCTCAAGGATGTTGGGACCTCACAGGAACTGGGATGCACGAAGCCAAGATTAAATCTGGCCTAAGTAATGAGATTGGACTGCCCAAAATCTTCCCAAAGTGTCAGGCGGATAGAATCATAGAATCATAGAATCATTAAGGTTGGAAAAGACCTCTAAGATCATCGAGTCCAACCGTAAACCCAACACTACCACGCCCACTAACCCATGTCCCTAAGCACCTCATCTACACGTCTTTTAAATCCTTCCAGGGATGGTGACTCCACCACTTCCCTGGGCAGCCTGTTCCAAGGCCTGACCTCTCTTTCAGTAAAGAATTTTTTCCTAATGTCCAATCTAAACCTCCCTTGGTGCCACTTGCATGGCTTGCAGCCCTCTCTGTAACTCTTTTGTCATGTTGCTCTGCATAATCTGCAGCTCTGTTTTGTCTTCCCTTGCAAAGGCGTAAAGCATTCTGACTGCTATAGATACTGAGAATGTAAACCAGTGTCCAAAATCCAACTATGAGCATTTTTTTCCTGCAAAAATTAAACTAAAAGGGCTCCCCAACCCAATGGCTTCCTAGGTTTTTTTGCGCCAGAGACCATTCACGCAACAAGAAAAAAATCGCCTTCTGGAGCACTTGGTTCCCATTCCTGAGATCTATCGGGTATGGTGTAGCTCCCAAAGCATTTAATTCCCCAGACCACCTGGGAGAGCCCCACAAACCACTGGTGGTCCATAGACCGCAGTCTAAGTGCCGCTGTGTTAGACTACTGGTTAAAGAAAAGGAAATTAAACACAGAAAGCTGTTAAAATGACATTGCATGTGAGTCATGGCTCCCCATTAAGTAATGCTCTTACAGAGCACTTGTCTTGTCCCCCCCAGATGAAAGCTCCTCACCTTCTGTCTCTAGTCTCTACCTCTTAGTAATAAATATCATGTTTTATTATTACAGAAATGAAAGAAATGCTAATGCTTTGTCTGAGAAACAATGAAGTGTTAGAAACAGAAATATAATCAGAGGTGTACAACTGAATAGAGCACTAGTATTTCTGCTACTGACATGCAATGAATTCTTTAAATTTCCATTGAAGCCCGTTTAAATGAAATTTGCCAAAGAATACTTCTTTTTCACATTCTCTCTTTCCAAAGTGCACCCTAGTGCAACCAGACTCTGTCTCCTTGTTCATTTAATATTGGGCTGTAACCAGCTTTCTTCAGTCCTGCCTGCTAACTGGTGGGGTCATGCAGAGAAAGGGTCTAGCAACCACAGGTTTGTGCAGTTTGTCTGATTTCTAAGCCATTTTTTAATGAGCTAATTTTTATGATTTGCAGACTCACTTAGGCTTTAAAAAAATAACTTCAGACCTGGGGAAAGGCTTCCATGCAACAGTGGTCCATTACAATTGCAGTCTATTATTATTATTCACCTTTCATCATCAGATTACAAATTTGTCCCCTCAAACCCCAGATCTGACGATGCACAACACAGAATACAACCCTACCAACAACAGCAGAAGAAGACTTTTTTCCTTGGCATCCTCCCACTTTCAGGTGTTGGACCCAGCACATACGGCTAGTTTGCAGGGCTGTTTGCGAAACAGTCGTGTCCGTATCCGGATGTCTCAGTTCAGCCCCTCCCTGTTGATGTGCATGGAGCAAGCCAAGCTCTGGATTTGCTGATTCCTTCTAGGAAGTAACAGGGCTAAGGTCTGGATCTGTTGGACTTGGGACCCCCTCCCCATGCTAGGGGTGATCTTGTGCAACTCCTGGCAAAGGGGAAGGGTCAGAACAATGTATGTCTGCCAGCTGGGATGTAAAAAAATCTGTCAAAAATATGGTTAGTGAGGCACACAGGATTATTGTCAGCCCTTTGAAGTGGTAAAGCCCAAACCTTATATTTTCAGCTCAGCGCCTCATCCCTGAGGCTATTGGTTACCCTCTGTCAATATTGCACTGGAGGTGCAGATAGACAAGGCAGGGCTGCCAAATCCCTCAGTTGCCCGAGGCGCACGGAGCTTGGCAGGCTGGCAAGCAGGCTGGCAAGCAGACTGGCAAGCAGCGGGCTGTGCTATCTCAGCAGTGGGGCAACGATCCCTGCCCTTCCTGCCCCAGGGCTGGGATTTTAGTGGCTGCCTGCCAACACAAAGGCAAGATTTCTAACTTTTGTGCTTCCAGGTATCTTCATGTGAGCTGCTGCTTTTGTGTTATCATTTTGTGAGAGTGTGACTTGGTTCACTTTTATTGTTTAGAAAAGAAAACATGTTTTTAAAGCATTTCCCAGCAAATCAACTACAATGACAACATTTCAACAAGACCTGGCACCATAAAGCTGGAAAGAAAGAATGATGTAGGCAGGACTCTCCAGAAAAGCTTCTGTTAGGAATGACTGACACCTGAATGGTCCAGCTGGTATTTGTTGCCCATCTCTCCAGCAAAGGTTACACAGCATCCAGTTGATCTCAGGTTGGAGACCACCAACACTGTTCTTCTGTGGTGTGTGTGTACAAAGGGCTCAGGCTGGGGAATTTGAGGGAATTTCCAGGAGTATGTTGGCCACTTCTGAATTCTGGTATTGATGTTCTGAGCTTGGATGGTAGGCCCATGACATCAGCCGTCAAAGATTACATATTGCATTAACAGTAATAATAGTAACAGAAATAATTGATGGTTGTAATACTAAGGAACAATATTTTTTCAACAGAATTCTCAGAATCACTGTTCAATATGCAGATATGGAAAATTTCACTATACCTCGAGCAAAGTGAACAAGATATATCCTAACCTTCCAGCACTAATGCTAGAACATTTTTGATAGTAACAAACGCACGTTTTCTTTGGTTACTTTTAGCAGATTTTCATATCACTGTAATGCAAATGAAATGTCAAACTGCTGTTCACTGCCAGACACTTTACTATTTACACTTGGAGAAAAGGTTCAGAAAGTAATTAATCTTGCATTTCTAATTTTTACTTTGATTAGGCATTTAAGGCATCTTAGTAATGCTAGAGGTAGCAAACAGAAAATTATTAAGAAAGCACTGGAAAACCACTTCCAGAGCTTCTGGAGTAAAGAGTGGAACTTGCGTCCCTGTCAGGTGAGGCAAAGTTAGAGCCTGGTGGAACAGTTTTTTCCCACAAGCTTGGCTTCTGAATGTGGTTGCCTTCCATATGAGACATTAGCATTAGAGCGGGGCAGGTACCTGAGGGAGGTGATCTGTGAAAGGACCAAGATTTGGCCAGAGCTGCAGAGAATCCACAGAGCATCCTCTCACCACAACCACTGTCCGGATTGAATCCAAACCTGAGGCTGAACAGACAGGGATGGAGACCCACAGAAGGACCCAAGAACTTTGCATATCTCTCCGTGATCCAGCAATGTGCGCAGAGCAAGAGCAGGAGATGCTCCTGGTTGGAATTTGAAGTCTAGCAACTTTTATGTCCGTATAGACATTCAGGAGTGCCAGAATTTGGGTAATGGCCAGAACCAGGGGGAAGCCAAATATCCCAAAACATGGGATATTTGGGGTCAAGTTCCAGAACAAAAATGTTATGCTAATTGGAGACATTGTAGTATAAGCAGAAATACTATTAAATAATTCTGGAGTTTGAGAATGGGTTACAAAATGCATATGGACATAGCCCACAGCAAAACAATTTGATGGATATTTAGCACTTTCTAAGTTAGTTCCATCATCTCCCCCATCTTAGTACATGAAACTCTTTGTCTAGGGATGGTCTGGAGTACTGTGGGAGCTAAATGAACCCTTAACCATAATAAATATGGAATGGTGCAGTATTCCCTTGTTTATTTCATGGAAAACAGGGCATGATAGCACTTACGACTTTCTTGCTTTTTTATATGGCTCTGTTCACTCCATGCACCTGGTGCCTTTTGATGATTCATTTTAATGTGTTCAACACATGCTCATACACAGACTGAGATCACGATAGAGAGGCTCTGCAGTGTGAGTATCCAGGGATCTATGCCCAATCAGTTGTTGACAGTGACAGAGTGACAAATGCTGTCAATATTGTATAATGCGGAAAAAACCTACCAGAAAATTCAGTCCTGGAAAATTCTGAAAAACACAGTTTTTCCAAAGGTTTGGTGATATAATCAAGAAGTCCCCCAAGCACATATTTCCCTTGAAGAATGTAGATGGTTTCAGTACTTAAAGTCAAGCACACGCATATGTTCTGTGGTGATCCAAACCTGTTACCGCTGAATGTGTGCGGCTTTTTCTCAGTTCCCCTTCTACTATGATAATTTATGTCAGATTTATGATTTACTGTAGATTTATGACATACACCAGACTGTCATTCTTCATAACTAGATAGCTGAAGTAATCTCCAAAATATTTAGCATCATACCTAGAATGTGCATTGATGGTACTCAGGACGTTTTGCTGCAATTTATGTAATTCCTTATACGGGTATGCAGTATGTGGTACTGAAGAGGGATTCAGGGAAAGAAAATAATATCTTCCATTATTCCAAAGTACTAAAGGATGGCTTTGGAGTGCATTTTCAGTCTTGATTCTTTACCTTTACAAGCACAGATTACTTTTATTAGATAGGCAGACAGACAGACAGATAGATAGTTATGGCTAAAAGTACCACAACAGAAAAACAATGTTTTTCATTTAAATTGTTTTGCTTTTCAGTCAGCTTGTCTTACTCAAAAGCAACAGAAGACCCTTGACTTCATTTATATTTCAAAGCATAGTCACTCTTTGACATCTGTTTTGGTGGAAGTTTAAACTACTTTGCTGACTTTGTTACTTTATATAAATGTTTAAAGACAATTCAATAAACTGCAATTTCTTTGAGACAGGTACTATCATGTCAGTTTGAGGTAATCATGGCCATGCCTGCTTACAAGTTTCTAATGCCATTTGATAGGTGTCATTGACTTTTATGAAAATCTTTGAGGCGCTGCCTTATAGACTGTGTTTGGAATTACTGTACATATCTCTTTCCTGGCCTCTGGCTGAATCTTACAATGTAAATAGGTTCATATGGCTGGCACAGAGAGGGATAAGGTGTGTATTACTAGAGCCAATACTTCAAAGGGGTATGCATGGTTTCAACCAAAATTAAGAACAGGAGAGCCCTGTGTAGACACTTCCCTTTTTTTCTTTCTCCTTTTTTCCTAGTTCCCTCTTTAAACGAAGAATGTCTGGGGTGAAGTTTTCCAAAGAATTATTTTAAATAATTTAAATAAAGTTATTTGTTATCCTACTTGGACATTTTTTTTCTTTTGAAATTGCTGATATTGAGACATAACAGCTTAGCAAATGAATTAGGGATGTTAGAACTTCTCAATATATCTATTACTGCATTATCAGCACGTTGAGCCAAGAAAAAGACAAATGCCAGTACTTGTTATTAACAACGAAATAAAATACTTTAAAAATATGACTACTATAACAAAATGTCAACTACATGAATACTTCTAAAAACACTGAAAAGCTGTATACAGCAAAACACCAAACCTATCATATGTAACTATGCTACTGGAGCAACCTATATTCATTAATACCTTATTCCCACTTAGAAGTAAGAACTGTAACTGAATTCATGACATGAAGAAGTTCATGTAACATATAATATGACTTTATACACTCTTAATGTCATTAGAAGAGTGAAAAGAAGTATTCTGTTATTTCATTTCAGGCTGGGAATGAAAACTATGCAACAGCAAATATTTTTTAAAATGCTTTCATTGCAGCTAAGGAGATAGAACTGTTTGAAATTATTTGCACTTGATCTCATTAACACTGAGTTTGGTCTGTAAGCACCAGTATAATGGATGTGACCCAAATGCTATTGCAGTTATTTTGTATTGCAATCATAAATAACATCTTTTGCTTGGGCAAGGCAAGAAAAAATTTATCTCCAGTTAGAGTAGATAGACCTCAAGGCCAGGCTAGAGGAAAGTACCATACTGTCACACAGAAATGACAGGAATTACAAAAGGCTTAAAACTTTCTTCTGTAGTTCACACTAAATTATTTGATGCTAGATGTGTATGCATCTGGGTTTTGGCCAAAGCTGTCCATTTAATAGTTTTTTCCTTCTTTTTCCTTCCTCCAGTGTGTATTTTGGGTACTATTTCTGGGGTTATTGTCACAATGTCAACTTACATTTTAAAGGAAAAAAGGAAGGATTTTAATTCCAAAGCCCCAGTAGTTATGGCAAAAAAGCCCAGATATGACCAGTTTAAGAGTATGTGTTCAGATGGAGAACAGCAGCCCTAAAACAGCTTTTGTCCTGTATTCAGGCAGGGTGTGGGCAATCCTAATCCCCTGCATGAATGGTGGCATTTTACAACAAGTTTTTCTGGGACTACTCAATTTCAGCTGCACCACCACAGCAGATGAAGAATACACACTACCATCCAGACAGTAACACCTCTTATCTAAGTGCAATTTGTTGGATGCAAATATTGCAACACTATTTTTATCTTACTGATAATACATCCTCTCATTCCTACTACATGTAAACAAAACAAAAAAGCACAAAACTGTTTTTCTTAATAGAATTATGTGCGAGACGTGAAATCAAGTGAATAATTATGAAGTGACAAGAAAAATAATGATGTTATGCTTATATTTACAGAAGATGAAAATCCTAAAATACCATCTGCAAATTGTGCATCATGCGGCATCTGATAGCTTTGGTTTTTTCTCTGAATATTAAGAAAAAATGGTTACACCAGCTGAAAGCAAATACTGCCTAAATCTTCTGTATCTGTGGAAGAGAAATAGTCTTCGGTTGCATCCTGTAGGTATGATCTATAGTCTATTGAAGTCTATAGAAATCATTATACTACTTCAGTGAAGAGCTGGATCAGGCCCAACAGTAGGTACTTCATAAGAGCAGTAAAGGTGGGATTTGATAGTGCGTTTAAGTCAGAAAGTCATAAGGACCTGACTTACAGCATAGTAAAGAAACATAAGTCTTCCTAATAGTAGGAATAAATGATGTAAGGAATGTCTGTCAAGACAAATTGGAAAGATGCTATTGATGCAAACATGGGGCAACATAATACAGTTGAAAAAATAGTGTGTAGGACCACTCACACTAAAAGCAGATGCTGAAATTAAGTCTGATTATCTTTGAATCATTATAAATTGTTTTTTAAAAGAAAGCTAAGAATCAGATTATTTGAAAAAGTAAAATATATCCATACTTTTTTCCTATTGGAGACACTAAATCTAAATTACTGTAAATCACTGTGTTGCCATCTAAGAAAACACTGGTGACCCTCACAATTTGCTACATTAGATTGTGTTCCAGAAAGTTATATGAAAATTTTATGTGCAATACAGACAACTCTGAAATGAAGATGGCCCACAATTATTAACATTATTGTGTTTTCTATCTCTTGCAGTTCTAATTATGCCATGGATTTGTTTAATCAAATTTTGACCTTTTAACTGTGTGCATCAGAGTGTTCCCATTAGCTCTCAACACTCTTGACTATGTTCTTTTGTTAGTCAGTAACAAAGCAGTTTACTGCTATTTTGAGTTAAACCTTGTATTGTATTTTGTGTTCCCCGAGTTGACTTTTGCTCTTGACAATGCTGTATATTTTTCTCCTCCACCACAAGCCCCATTTTTTCTTCATGATGTGCTGAGAGAATAATGACTTTCTTTCCTCCAGCAGCCTAAAATTCTTTATGTAATTTCTGCCCAGCTACCTGCACAGATACAGGATTGCATCCCCGGTGGCTTAAATCTGAAGATCCTGAACAGCTGGAACAGCTTCTTGGTGGGCCGGGAGTGCTAGACTTTCATAGTCCAGAACTGAATTTTTGGTGAGCCATCACATGCCCTTTGAAGAGGTCTCTTCCCAAATGAGTATGCATCCTTCTCAATTTAACGCACCAAGATCAGCATCAGATTTCTCTGATATTTAACAGTTTCTACTACTTAATTTAGTTACTTTAATTTACTTTAGTCTTAATTAAGAACATCACTAACCACTTGCACTCAAACCACCACAAAACCTTGACATGAATGAACTGTCCTCACCCAAACCCAGCCTCCTCTCTGGGCAGCCAGGGATGAGCTGGAAATGGACCAGCCCCAGGTGCCCTCCCTCTGCATGGTCTCACTGGTGCCAGTCACTGCCCTGAGCTCTGTGGTTCTGTGAAGCAGTCCCAGCTGCAGGTCAGTTTTTGTCATTTTTCCATAGCCTGTGGACCTCCCCCCATTACCACAAACACTGCAGCCCCCCACTTCAGCCTTCTTGAAGTCCCCAGTGAGTTGCATGCATCGCCTCTGATCTCAGTGTGAATGCTCTAAGTTAAAAGATAAATCCTGTCAGGAATCACCTTGGAGGGATTACTCAATGTTTATCATCCTTACTCTTACAAGAGCACTGGACCCTTTTGGTCAGGCAGATTGGAGAGAGAGAGAGAGAGAGAGAGATGCTTCACAAATTTTTTAATTGAAAATAACAACTTAGGAGTGGAAAAGACTCAGTATAGATCTGGGAGAAGATTCCTAACTTGTTCAGTATGCTTCAATATAACAAAGAGAGCAAGCAAATGTATAGTCCAATAGGCAGATATTCAGCATTCACTTCTGACTGTTGGCTCTCATGGACATATTACTGATTTTTCTGTCATATATTTTTGTTTTCCAGCACACAATGGCCAAGAAAAATGACCTGTTAAGTGACTATGTAGCTAAAATACCCATTTTCATATTCATTAATTAACACGAGAGTGCAGTTTTTTGGCCAGCTCCCTTTACAAGGTTTCTACAAATGTGCAGCATAATATTGTATTAGGTTGGATTAGCTTCTTTTCTCCTCATACTTGAAGAAGTGTGTAATAAGAACTATATATAGGAATACTTTATTATATGTAACTAGCTAAAAGTAGCAGAATTCCCACCCTAGTTAGAGCAAGCCAATTATTGCAGCATTAGCTTTGGCACAATGTAAGAGCTTTTTCTAAAAAAAACATTCTTTGACAATCATTTCTTGTGGTAACTTCAAGAATTGTTTCCATCATGCTTCTGCATAATAGATAAAATGTCCCTGGACTTTGTTCCTAGACCCATACCATTTAACCTTTGCATTCAGGAATGCAGAGATTTTTCTTATATTTCAAGTGACTGGGTATCTTATGTCACAATTACAGAGGTGCGGGTTGACATATGTATTTCAGCTCACTGTCCACAGGGTATTGCTGGTGTCATGAGGAAAAGGCAGGTCTTTTGCACTCTTACTGAAACTGCTCTTAGTAGATTGGTCCAATTACAAATGTTCTTCAACGTCTGTTTTGTTAATACTGAGGATTCAGTACCAAGCAGAATTTTAAGGTTTGTGTTGTCTGCACAGATGAGAGAGATCCCAGGCAACGTAATTTGGTCTTCAAGTTTTCTCTGATAAGTTTCTTGGCTGATACTTCTTTACAAAAATAAATAAACAAACATCAGTTTGCCTTCCAGTCCTTTCTAGTTCTCTGTTTTGCACACATGTCCATCTCTAATTGCCACCTCAGGATGCAACTTGCATTTTTATTGTGGGGGCCGGCAAAATATGTGTACGTAATAATTCCCACCCCCAGCCTACGTGAACTGCAATGAAATACAAGACGTCTGTATGATACAGATCTGTTCAACTTTGATTTGAGAAGCTATGTCAGTGATTCAGTGCTGAACTGATGTCTTATAGCACTCATACAACGGCATGCTGGAGGCACCGTATCTCATCTGGACAAGATGCAACACAAAGGTCTGATGTACTTTGAAGTCATTAAAGATCAGTCTTTGAAAGAGAATCAAATGTTGGGCATTGAGCCTAATGTCTCAGTTAACTTGTAACTCTGGAACTTCCAGAGGCACACACACACATTTACATATATACACTCTTTGACTTCACATTTAAATGCTTCTTTAAAAACACATAGAACACTATAAGTGCTATATGTGATGGTTATTATGATTAATAAAATATCTGATATTCTTCCAGATAAAAAGTCTATACAGAAATGTAAAATTTTCCATTTTTTCTTTCATAGTACTTGGGAGCCAAAGGGGACCATTAGATCATCTAGATTCATCTCCTGTATGTCACAGGCCATTAAATTTCCCTCAGTTACCCTTGTATTAAGCCCAATAACTTGTGTCTGAGTAAATCACAACTTGTATATGGCTCCAGCTGCTGGTGTGGCAAGCCCCTTCCTCAGTCCTCCATGACCCCACATTTCCTACAGAAGTCTTCTTGCTGCCTGTAAGTTTCTCTCCACAGTTATTATTCTGTAGAAGAGAAACATTGGCTCTTAGACCANCGAAATACTCAGGGTCTGATTCTAGCGTTTAAGGGAATGACAGGTCAAATTCAATTATCTGCTTTCCAGATGATAATTTCCATTTTACTAAATATGTCTCTATTAAGGCTGGCAAAAGTTCCTTTGTTAGTGGGTAAGGGAGGGAAGAGAGGAAAGCAAGAGTAGCAGGGAGGTATGACCTTATTTTACCTTTTCTGACAAAAGCAGATAACATTGCTAGATTGGAGAGAGGATCCCGCAGGCCACCAAAGGCTTTTTCCTGAGATGATGCAGCTTTTCTCTTTCAGAACAACTCTTACTTTTAATTTTATTATCTTAACAAAGCCCTCAGTGCTCATATTTACTTCAGAGATGGAGAAACTTCATGTTCACCGTGGTACAAAGAGTTAGCATGAGGTCACCTGCTTCCTCTAAATAAGAAGCTATGCTGAAGAGCAGCTGTAAGAAGAGTAACTGTGAAGAGGTGGCCCATATCACTGGTGCTACATCTGTGTGTAAGGCAGGGGGCAATCACACCAGCACAGCATAGCCTAGCAAAGTCAGATTTTTGCCTGCATAAAGTAATAGACCATGCTAAAACCATGTAGGATCACCCTGAAGATTTGGTCCTAGCTTGTGTTAAATTGCTGTTCCTCCCATTTGTGTGCTTCACTAGCACACCACCAGCTCATATATTGTTCACAAAATAACTGCAGCAGATGTAGGTTTTAAGTAATTGATTTGTAGATGCTGCTTGTGGAAAGACAAAAGCTCTGTGAAAAGATGGGGATGCTATATGATATTTGGTATCCACACAGTAGTTGCCAGTGATGCCTCACCTCTTTTTCCTCTTCTCTTGAAGGCACAGGGGTGATTTTGAGTTGTCACCACTCATCAACTTTCATGGCAATGAGAAGACAAAGGGATCCAATGTCAGGTGCAAAATGTCAAAATGTTATCTTGATGCCTGTGCTAAAATGGTCACGTATGAAATCACAACCATCCGATCTCTTAAATTGCTGGGACTCCAGCAGACATATGTGCTTGATGGTTATTTCAGAAGATTT
>VZTQ01007484.1:519-17736 GCA_013400755.1 Pelecanoides urinatrix | reverse complement strand
TCCTGTTGCCATTATTTTCTCCTTTTTGATTATGAAGGGGAAGCAATATTGGGCTTAATAAGACAATATGCTACCTGCATTAAATATTGTTAAATCGGTTTCTTTCCATGTGTGATTAACAAATTCAGAAGCAGCTACTTCAATCTTGCCATTAGCTCATCCATTTAATTTGTGATCAGTATTTCTGTTTATGGCAAAGGCATACTTTGCTGTGTCTGAGGAGTGCTGATACACCTACTTGTCCAAGGAATAGAAGGGTTTTGTATGTAGGCAACAAATGAACTTCAAATACTTTTACATACTTCTGGTGGTGTTCCTTGCCTTTGCTATACTGTACTGTGCACTGTGGCCAGTGAATGTTCTCCTTCCTAGTTTTAATTTTACAAGAGAGAGCTCATCTCCTTTTGCTCATCTAAGGTGTGCTAGGTAATCAAATGGGTATTTACTCAAGGGGAGAGGATTTTGTCTGGTGAGTTACATATCGCGCATTCTACATAGCTTCGCTCGAAAATGGGCTCTCTTAAATTTCTAGGGTTGTAACCTTGTGTGAAATGGATTTTTTGGTATGATATGATTTATATGTGTGTTCCCCCTCCCAGACTTGACTTTTGTGACAGGTTCTCATGTGGGTGAGTTAATAGTTTGGGATGCACTTGACTGGACAAAGCAGGCATCTGAGTGCAACTTCTGGGACTCCTCTGTCCATCCAGATGCACAGCCGGAAATAAAGTTATCCCAAAGCCCAAATGAAACTTCAGTTCAACACTTAACGTCTGATGAGGAGGTAAAAAGCTTTAGTGTAAACTTCTTCAAGTGAGCTAGCATGACGTTACCACAGAAGGTCAAGTGTTTTGTGTTTTCAGTTTGCTTGTTGCAATATGAGAGGCTTCTTTAAAAAGCGCACAACTGTCTTTATACAGTCAACAGTTTTTATATAAAATTTTGGTCATTGAGCTAACTGAAGGTTATAATATGTTGATGGTATGGGAACTAACATAATGGACTGTCACAACAGCATTTCTTTTTGACTGATTATTTATTAGTTGTTTACAGTACCACTAGAGAAAAATAAACAGGAGGTGTGTGTTTTGATGGCATACGTCTTTCATATTCCATGGTTCTAGAAATGCAGTTTCCACAATAATGCGCCTATTGAACAGTTATAGCTGAAGGTACTATGAAGTGAATTAAAGAATAGGCATATGTCTATGCTTAGTAGTAAATAAATATTGCTGCTTCTGTTCAGATGGGCTATACTCAACTGCGAAGAGCACAAATATGGGTCCAAAATCCAGTCTATTGTAATCATTCTTTGGAGATAATCCAAGACTTAACTTTGTCAGAATACTCAGGCGGAACCCAGTTATTGTTCAGGAAACACTAAAAATCCTCAGGCTGTTGTTTACTTTTGTGAAATGTTACCAACTGTTAGAGGCAAAAGAAAAGTTTCATAATTGGGGTATAGTGGGATTCTGTTTTGGGGCCTGTAGATCTGTTGCTGGGGAATGATTAAGAAAGGGATTCCTGGAAATTAATTCAGAGATATGAGCTATAACAGAATAAAAGCTGTGGAAAAGCCAGAATGTAGGCAGAGGCCCAAGTAGTCACCTGATGCACTTGTCTGTTTGTGAAAAGAGCATTCCTAAAACACTGGAGAGAGAAACATTGGAGGGTGTGAGGGGAAAGAGATGTAGTTGTCTCTAAAGGTAGGATTTCCAGTGATTTTGTTGTGGGTGTTTAGTTCTAGAAGGAGCAAAAAGGCAATCCTCTTAGAATCATAGAGTAGTTTGGGTTGCAAGGGACTTTTAAAGGTCATCTAGTCCAACCCCCCTACTGTGGGCAGGGACATCTTCAACTAGATCAGGTTGCTCAGAGCCCCGTCCAACCTGACCTTGAATGTTTCCAGGAATGGGGCATCTCTGGGCAACCTGTTCCAGTGTTGCACCACCCTCATTGTAAAAAATTTCTTCCTTATATCTAGTCTGTTCAGGAGAAGTTCTGTAATTTGGCTTCAAAACATTCTGACTCCCTGCTTGAAAGCTACACAAGGTGTGTTTTAAGAGGGGGGTGGAGAATTTTGGCAAGTTCAAAATGAACACATTGAATGTGGAATCTGAGGCTGCTGAGGACTTTCTTCCATTCATGGAACTGAACTAAACAAATTGCTGCAGAATTGTATTTATTGTGAGACTTTTGAATGGTGAGAAGAAAAGGTGGTCTAGCATTACATCCTGAAATGGAAGGTGCTTTTAGGGCAGAACTGTCTGTATTGTAAATTTCCTACTTAAAAAGTGGTGAGGGTTTGGCAATACTAGGAAGCAGTACTAAGGAGAGTATCTGCTGTCCTGATATGTGTGTATGGTTTTAACTTGCCTGTTAAGACAGGTGTACAATTTATGCTTCATCATCTGTTGTTTTCTTGGGGTTTGAGATGACTGTTTTTTTTAAAAAAAAAAAGGTGGGGGGGAGAAAAGGCTGAGATATAGGAGTGGAAGAGTGATGTGGAAGGCCATTGAACTGAGCCTCACACAAAACTAGAAAAGTAATAAAAATGGGCTCAGTGTTTTTTCCTTGATTTGGTAGAGTGCTATCAGAAGTCTGAGCTTAGTTTCAGGGTTATTGGAGCTCCCACCACAGATGTGCATAAGAAAAAAAAAAAAACAAACCCACAAACAACCCTGCAAAACCCACAAAAACCTGGACAAAGAGTTTTGAACAGTGTTAAAAGCTGTTGAATATATATAGGCAATCTTAGTCAAAGGCACAGGGTTACCAGTTTTACAAGATGTTGACAAATGTGTGGTGTCAACTGCAATGTTTGGGCTGTGTGGATGAAAGCAGGCCATTCAGAGAAAAGGTCCAGCATACCATCACCTAAACAAGGTATGTTCAAAAACTCAGTATGTACTGAATGGAAGCATTTTGCACTCCTCTGTTTGGTACCAAATATTTTATCGTGTGTACGTACACACAATTGTACATTTGTCCCCTCTAAAATTATTACAGGTCATGAGAGAGTCAGATCCAATGATCTGTAAACAGTTTGTGGCTTCTTAGGGCCGTGATGGTTATGAGATGGAATCCCTGCACTTTTCTGAAGAAGAGCACTGAATGCAAAATGGTTCCAGATCTTTGCAGTATTGTGTAATACCTTTCTGTGAGAGAGTTCCTTTTCTACACTAAGTAGAGCCCAAATGCTTGAGCAAGACCTCTTTGTGCAGCTTCAGTTAAATTAAAAAAAAAATGGCAAAAATGCAGAACAGCTTCCTGTATTCTCAGTCTTTCTTGATAAATAAGAGTTTGTCAAAACACAGAGCATTGTTTTAGTGTAAGAACATAAATATTTAATTGCAGAAATGTGTTGATTTGTTGGTATCCTTGGTTTCTGCTTCGACTATAACTTGCTGATTCTGTATGTTTGGGATAAAGCAGTAACACGAGGACAGAAACAAGCTAGATAATGCAGTCTAGATGATGTCATAGTACTGCTGGAAATCCATTACATGCAGGGTGATCTTTCAGTGTCTGTTTCTGTAAGTTGTTCCATTGAATTTTCTTTCCAGTGTGTGTTTGCTGCTGTTGGGAAAGGCATATACGTATATAATCTTCAAATGAAGCGTGTGATTGCCTGTCAGAGAACTGCTCACGACTCCTCTGTGCTGCACATTGAGAAGGTTCCAAACAGGTACGAGTCATGGTACATTTTGTTAATGCAGTAAAGAAATGCAGAATTTGGAAGGGTGGCTAGAGACAGTCTGCAAGGCTACATCTAATTTCTAGGGCAGGGACTTGATCTTTAGTTTGATCTGCTTTTATTAGATAGAGCTTGTTGATCTGATTTTTGAAAATGCATTGAAAAGCTTTTCAATGTGAAAAAAATATAATCCAGTATGCTTGATACACAGGCTCAGAGTAAAACATCTTTGCTATTTTCAAAATCAGACTTGATAAAGCACTTTTGTCTACACTGAAAATATAGCATAATGGCATTTTACTTCTGTAAAGCAAAGACCTATGGCATATTCAGTAAATATTTTTCACTAAATATTTTGTTACTGTTGCAATGTTTTAACAAAAAATAGTATCTTCCATCCTTTTTTCATTAGTGCTGAGTTTCTAGCTGGAACTTATTTTGACAACCAAATTGGACAATTTGCTATGTTTATATAATCTAATTGTTGTGTTGTTAGATCCCTTTATACTCTTGTTCAATGGAGCAAAAGGCTGTCAGAAGATAAAAATGAGGGCCTTGATCTTGTAAATGCATGTGCTGTTCTAAACTGTTCTAAACATGTAACAAAAAGGAGTATCTTTCCTTTTGTTATTTTTCCATAAGAAAAAATATGGTTTTGCTTAATGAAAGTAAGCTTATGGAAGCCAGTTAGTGGAACTGTCTTTGCAGAGTCTAAACTTGCTATTTTTTGTTTTATAGAGTGGTATGCCTTTAAAATGGGATTGAAAATGTGTATTTTTTTCCACTTATTTTGCAAGACCATTATAGTTTGTCCTGCTACATTGGGCACCTTGTTTTGCATGGAACACCTGGATGTCCTGCTACATTTGAGGGTTCTAGCAAACTTGTGTAGAACCTGAGGCACTTGCTGTCTCTTTTCTAGAAACATCACAAGGTGACTTGCTCAGATAAGTATCTATGCTAGTGTTGCTTATCAACTGTTTTTGCAGGCAGCTGATCTCCTGTTCAGAAGATGGCAGTATTCACATTTGGGAGCTCCAAGAAAAGCAGCAGCTGCCAGCTGAACCGGTTCCAACAGGTTTGCTAGTAGTGAGGGGTGACAAGAACATTTAAAAAGGATAACGGAAAACCCAATACTCACCATATAGGAATAGACAGACTTACAGGCTTTGTAAGAAGAGATGATGTCTTGTGTTCAACCAACTGGTAACAGGTGTGGGAGGGAAACTTAAGAAGACATGGGTATACAAGCCCTCCAAGATCTGATATAGGAAGTTAAAAGGTCCAGCTGAAGCAGTTCTATGCCATAAATCTTATTTAGAGTTTACAGTTGTATCAGCTAGTTTAACAAAAATTATGACCTCTCCTGACAAATCTTGATCCCTTTCTTGTATTGATAGTGCTGGATCCTTTACTATGCAAGAGTAAATAGTTGCAGGACCTTGTGAAGAAAGCTAAAGAGAAGCTTGCAGACGAGCAGCTGGCACAAAAAAAAGTGTTTTCCACATCTCCTTGAACTTGGAATGACATTGGGACTCACTTTGGGGCAGTACCCACCCTCACTTACATATTACCTCTGGGGGTCGCAGTCCTCAGGGCTAGTTGCTAGTGTTGCAGTCCTCAGGGCTAGTTGCTAGTGTTTTAGGAAGCATTTTCCCCATGTGCAGACATTGCCTGTGTAGTGTTTGCTGCTCTTTGATCAGGCCAGCAGTTTCCCTGGGCACTCGTAGTCACGGTCTTGGACAGGTGCTCTGGACAATATAATTAGTATTATGGACTGGGAACAGTAATGAGCTGTTACTCTCTTGTAGGATTTATTTTATTCGAGCTGTGAATAGTTTTCTTGATGTATCTAGCCTACCTGGCTGTTCACTTCTTAATGGTAATTTTTGCAAATATCTTTTTGCTGCCTGGGTTGATTTAGAAACACTTTTTCAGGAATGTTCTGTCTTCCTTATTGCTGGTGACAGCTGATCTACACAGTTCTGCTTCTTATTGTGACAAGTGGTATTTGGTTTCACATTGGAAATTTATAACTTCTATGATTGGAGACATTTGAAAGAAATTGTATGCGGTAGTGAGACAGGTGGGCTGCTGTTAATTGCTCTATTTTTATCCTAAGGAATCCCCTGAGTAGTTGTTCATCTTTCCAGTTATCTCCCTTGCACCAGGGCTGTGGTCTAGCACACTTGGTTTGTGTGCTGATGGGGCTGAGGGAAGGGTCAGGAGGAAAGTCTGAAGTGCATTGTGTACAGAACCCAACTTTCTTACTTCTGTCAGTATTATTACACAGTTCTTCTGGAGGCTGTGGCACAGATGTATGTTTTCTTGCTATCTAAATAGAACATATAGAGTACTATCTTTACACTCCAGTTTGACTGATAGTTTTAAATCTGAAGGAGTATAAAAACAGGCAATTCAGCATCAGAAACTTGCTTGTTACCTGTATGGCAGCACTCTAATGCATTAGTGCAGGACACATAAAGGAGAGATTGGCATCTCATCTCTCTCCTCTTTGTTCAAATAACACTTTAGGACAACAGAGCAAAAGTAAACATCACTGTCCTGGATCTACGTTTGCTATTCAGTTAGTTCATTTAGGCAGTCCTTGGATTTCTTGCTAAATTCATATATTGTCTTATCCAGGTGAATAATTCAACATGTTTGCTAAATTACATCTAGTAAGGACAAAATACAAAATAGCTATGTTTCTTTCCCACCTCAAGATGAATAATCCAGATGTAGAAATGCTGCACAGTACAACGGTNCCATGCTTCTGTCTGCCTAATAGATTATGTTTTTGTTTTAAATGATGTTTTCCCTCTACACCCTTTCGTGTTTGACAAACTTATTGCAGTAACAAATAGCTTTCTTACAGTGGACTTTTATACACATTTTTGGCAGGAGAAGGGGGAAGGGCAAGTAGAGAGGAGCGGTGTGGTTCTGGAGTAGTTTTGCTCACAAGTATTCATGAGACTGACTGGATTTCAGAACTGCTACTGCCAAAAGCTGAAAGCTTTTTATTAATAGCTAAGGTGAACCTTTCTGCTACAGGCATTTCTGCAAGCCTTTCTGCCCTTCTCTACCATCTTTCTTTCTGAAAAACAGTTGAAAGAGGCCCTGTTATCAGTATGGAAAATTGCTATCTAAGAAAGAGGACATAGTATGTAATTCAGCAAGAGGCACAGCAAAGAAGGTGAGAGGCACATGTTGGGTCTTTACTGGGATGCTGCAGAGCCAAGGAGATGATGGTGGATGTGACTTCCTGCAATGTTCTATACACAGAAAATTCCATTTTTAAACTCTGGGCAGACTGGAGCAATTGAGGCTGGAAATGTTGAGTGATGATGAAATGTGATAGTCAAAGATGTGGGCTTGGTGAGAGTATTTCTGCTGGAACTGCATAGCTAGTAAGTGGTTATTCCCAGAGCAGATAGGCTGTAGCACAATCCTTGGCCTGAATGTTTCTTCTGGGCAGATCTCCAACAAGCTGAAAAGTCAGGACACTGCAAGCATGCCGTAGTGGCATCATGTGACCTGGTTCCATT
The DNA here is from genome assembly GCA_013400755.1 of Pelecanoides urinatrix. Classification (NCBI taxonomy): domain Eukaryota; kingdom Metazoa; phylum Chordata; class Aves; order Procellariiformes; family Procellariidae; genus Pelecanoides; species Pelecanoides urinatrix. Next base: position 10,494 of record VZTQ01007484.1, on the reverse strand, counting down.
GGCTGTTGTGTTGAACTGCAGTAAGCGACTAATTGTAGGCAGCCTTGTGGAGGTCTCCGAAGTCAGGGATGACTACATGACTTGTCAGCTTCATTGCTCCGCAAAATACCTCCGCTGGTGCTATAATTTTCTCTTGTGTCACAGTTCTTGCTGGATTGACTTCCTCTTTGTGACCAGGCACATGCTGATGGCTGTCACAGTTGTTTACTCTTTGATCCTTCCAGGCCTGGTGATGGTAGCCTGTGGTGTTGTGTGGGAAGGGGACACTGTACCCAAGGGAACAGAACAGTGGCTTCTGTTCCTAAGAAACCAGGAGATGAGAGTTCACACAAGTCACTCGCTCTTCTACTGCTGACTTGGAACAAGTTTCTTCAATATTCTGTACCTTAGCTTCCCTATCTGTTTTTACTGCTTTTTCTAAACTGAGATCTTTCAGTGTAAAGTACTGTTTAAGAGTTGTTTTCATATAGGGATTTTATGACATCTCAAACATCTAGGAAGTATACATTGTAATATTGCATACCTATGTTCAAGCAGAACCGTTTCAGACCATGTATTTGTTTAGTCCAGCTGTGCACTGAACATTTAAGCAAGCTGACAGTCTCATGTGAGCATCATGGTGCTAGTAATGGTTTCATTGCAGATGTTCCTGTACTTTGGTGAACTGGGACTGGCTACGTGCTCTCCTGACCACCTCATTATTTTGTGGAAGGATGGTGAACGAGAATCTAGACTCCGCAGTTTAACACTATTTCAAAAATTGGCGCAAAATGGTGATTTGTAGCTCAAATTTTAAATTGCTTGAATACAGCCTACATATGTATAAACTGGACGTGTGTTAAATGTGAGTGTGATAGAAAGTCTGAGCTACTGGGAATGTGACTATCAATAAGGTTTACACTTAATGTCATGTATTATATTGGAATTTTTATTAGTTGCTACTACTCTTCTCAAAGGAGAACTTTGCATGTTGAAACTTGCTTGGCTTACTCTGTCAGCAGAAATGGTCTTCTCTTGAAAGACTGAAGATAATCATGACTCATTAAATAGTTTTTAATATTATTCCTAATGTTTAAAAACATCATGGGTGGATGTCAAAATTAAGATTTGTTAAAAACCTTAGATGGATCATAACTAAAGCAGCTGGGGGCATTCCACAGTGTTATGTGCAGAAAGGAGGCACAGAAAAAAATCTGTGGCTTCCTGCTTTATGTAAATTATTTGTTGAAGCTAAACTTTATTCACTGATGGCTCAGATTTATGTACCTACAAAAAAACCCCAAAGAAACGGTTCTCAAATAGAATTTTTGCATTTGANGTAGGAAAAACCCCAAACTAAAACAAAAACTCCAAACCAAAAAAACAAAACCCCAAAAGCAAAAAAAACCCAAACCAACCCAACAAAGTTAAACACAGAACTGATACAAAGAAAGTGGGAGAAAGCGGGGGAGATAATGAGTGGTAAGGTGCCAAGTTACTGTTCAAACAGAGAAGAGCTAGGGAAGGGGGGAGTTTGGGAAGTTAGTGATCATAAACCCATGTAGTGCTTTGGGTGCTAAAGACAGTGCTTTGCACCATGGGTGCCACTGTCCTCAGGTCTGCTCAGCACTTAAAATGGTTTAGGAGTAAGTCTCATGCAACTTTTCAGTGTCATCTCTTCCCTTTGAATTAATGAGAGCTGTTTTCAGTATGGAAGACCACAGGGCTGTAATTCCAGACTTAAGAGCCAGTGGCTGCAGTAAGTGCAATTAAAACAAAGGGCTAAGCAGATCCTGACAAGAGCAGAGGAAAAAGGAGGAAGCTCCAGCTTCTTAGAAGAATCCAAGGCACCTTTTAGACTTGCTTCCCTCAGCCCCCCGTGTGCATTGCCTCCCCTCTAACACCCAGGAAGCCAAGCTTTGCCTCTTGAGTCTGACCGTAATCTTCCCTGGAAGGCAGGACAGAGGGACAGCAAAATTTTGGGCCATATTTTTTGCCCACTTTTGTCAACTTGTACAACTAATCTTATTTGAGTGTAGAGCTCAAAATGAGATAGTTCAAAAACATGAAACAGATGGAGTAATTGTTAAATTACCCTCTCCTTTCAATTCAGGAACGTTAAGTCAGCGTTAAATCTTGAGCTGTGTGTTCTTTGCCCAGGGTGGATGTGCTATAGACCAGCATAGGAAAGGCGTTTGGATTACAGCTGATGATAACATGCCTTTGGGTATATGGTATTAAACTTAGCTGAGGAAGGCATGGTAAGCCTTTCTGCCTGTCAGTCTGCATTGTTTCAGCTTGTTTTCATCAGCAGGTGTTGTGGTTTTGGCTACCCCAGTACAAGCTGGGGAGATCAGTTTCTCTTTGGCTCTTTTTTCCTCGTTTCAATTGAGAAATAAGTTTAGTTGTATATAAAGTATGTATATAAAGTTTACACAAATTGTTATTAAAATTTTACAGTGAAGGCTTGTAAAACTTAGGGTTTTTTTGCAGAGGCTAGTGCTGTCATCAGTTATAACTAGAGAGAGGAAACATCATCCTTTTATTACCTCTTCTTCCTATACCATGAGAACAACTATTTCATTTTTATGTGACTGCTTTTAAGTGAATACCTGGTAGAGAAACAGACCTATTTAACTGAACAGTTCTAGTCACAAAACTCACTGTGCATTTTACAGGGATGTAATTCAGCCTTAAATAGTCCTACATGCATGTATAAATATTTATATCTATCAAAAGTGCCATTGTTCTCAGTTACACTCCATTGGTAATAGATCTCCCAAGGGTGTATTCCTTTAAAGATGGTTGAGTTGAAAGTATTAAATTGAGTTCTTTGTTTTACAAATGAACTTTGAGCATAACAGTGAACACAGTAAGGCTATACTATAGCCCACTCCTGTTAAATAAGAGTTTGTCACTTGCTGTTGAGAAGTGCAGTGAGAATTAGGGTGACCAGATTAGAAATTTTACTTCTACCTTGTGTCCTTTTAAATTTCTTTTTCCACCCTGCAGTTAATGCAGAATTCCATATGTTTGCATCATGAAAGTAAAGATCTTTGTCAGACCTACTGTTAATACTTGTACAATTCTGAGGTGGCTGTTTTATTGTCAGCGCACAGATACATAGCATGAAACAAGCAGCTGTTAGTCAACTGGACGGGTTAGAGTCTAGGAGACCTGACACAACTAGCACATGACAATTAATCTATGCTGCTTTCTTTTGCTCTTAAAGAGGACATCTCCACACAAATTACTTTTTTGCTTAATCTCTGACAGTGGGAGGAAACACAGGATCTTGCAACAAATACACTGATTCCACATTATCGCCTTAACTCGTGAACCAGAACTGAGGCTGAACTTTATTTCTTAGATTCCTTCCACCATTCACATTTTCTTCCTTGTGACAGAATTGTCACAAAAATAATGAATTGAAATGTTTTACATGGATGTGGTCTTACAGTGTTGCTGTATTTTACAAATTAAATTNCCCCCCCCCCCCCCCCCGGGTTCAGTTCTTGATACAGCATAGGGGAGGTAAAGAGTATATGTCAAGACCTTTCCTTTTAATGAGTAGTGGACTGCTTCTTCAACTGAAGCCACAGCTTTGACGCTTGTGCCTGCAACCTGGAGGGCACAGTGTTAAAAATCAGCAGCTCCGCTAGTATGTATTAACTGAACAGTCTGAGGATAGTCTAAAATTTGAACACATGTTCATGTTCTGCATGTGATTAAAATGAGAGGTACAAAAATATGCATTTGTGCTTTGGAAGCTTTAGCATAAATTTCATATCTTAAAAGTAATGAAAAACTATGTTTGATTTCTAAGTTATTTACATCTTTTGAAATACTTTTTACATCACTAAACAAACCAGCATTTTATTAGGAGTCAAAAAGCAGTACAAATTATAACCTGGAAACTTTTTAAAAAAAGCGAAAGGTTCATCCTAGAAGTAAGTAGCACAATATATGGACTTACCATAAAATTTAGATCAGTTTAATAACATTGATGACTATGTGTACAAACAGCACTTTATAAGAAAGGATGTTGATCAAGTGCCACAATGTTGTTTGTTTAAAATTTGACAAAACATTGCTTGGTAACATCTCTAAAATGGCAGAGAAATGTGGATGGCCCCAATTATACAGAACATATTTTCTGCATTTATATGGCCAATTTTAAGGGAATTTGACTCCTACCAAGATTTTATATGGAAAAGAAAGAATAGAGAATGGGTGGTGCTCTGAGAGATAGTCTCTGTAATAATAAGAAGGTTGTTCTGAATGGTGCAGGGTTTGTTTTTTATTGTATCCAATTTATTGAGGTTTACTTGTTCCACTGTGCATGTTCTTTTTAGAACTATGGTTTAGAATTGGAGCAAATTTATGCTAGATAAGGGGGAAGTTTTTAGGCTTATTTGTCAACCTATTCTTACCCTTACCCTGCTGGTTACTAGATTACCCCTCTGTCTAAGAAACAGTTGTGTGAAGTGTTAGTGAATACAGTTGTATCAATTATAAGATTTGACAAATGTGTAATCAGTATTAGAAATCAGTTTCAGAAATACATTTTCTGCCACAAAATGTTGTTTCCAAAGAACACTCATTAATCAGTGGATTATGTAGCCTTTTTGAAAACATTTTTCTGTAGGATTCAAAGAAGGTTAAAAGTGATGAATAAACTATATCCTTCTTGCCACGCAGTCTTAATTTCACTGGAAAGGAAACACTATCTCTCTTGTAGCCGAGTCAGTAAGTGATTCACAGTGAAACTGGTAGATCAAGAGGTCTGTTCTTCTTGCCCTGTGTCAATTGTTGTTTTCTGATGGGAGCCTGAGACTCCTGCACTTTAACTCATCCAGTGTTTTCCAGTGTTTGTAGTTATTAGCCAAGTGTTGCATCAAAACAGGCAGATGTGCAAATGCTGAAATAAATAGGAGGAACAGTTGAACTGTGTATACAGAACAGGCAGAAGAACAGCCCAACCCCATCTGAAATTGCCATTCTCCTACTCTCTTTTGTTCCTTCAGCTGTAAGCTAATACTAAAAGGGGAAAGATTTTTTCAGTCTGTTTCTCTTTCAGGCAAATCCCTTTCTTAATGTGTGATGACTTTATTAAATTATGTAACATGCAATCACTGTGGGCTTTTCTGCTGTTCAGAGGAAATACGTTGCTAAAGCAAAAAAAAGACCTAGATGAAAAAAGCGCTTAGTTTTAAGCCATTACTCCTTCCTTTTCTACAGAGAGTGTCTGGTAAGTGCTCAACTTTCATAAAGCTGGTGTTGTGTGCAGTGGAATGGATTTCAGCAGCATCATTGCTTAGATCCTATGCTGTACTGTTTATACAGGGATACTGCCCCTGAAAAAAATGGACTCAAGGCCAGCTTGAAATTATTCATGTTAGTCTGTAGAAATCTCTGCCTCAGAGCAAGGAAGAAAAAAGCAGAAGTACTTACCATCCCACGCATCGAACATATCTGTTATAAAATAATCAATGAAGGAAATTTGAGACTTGGGGATGCTGCAGGTGTTTCTATCAAATACTGGCATTACAACAGGCAGACCCTGTCTCTTCTCTTCATCAGTCTAAGGAAACAAAACTCCAGTTAGCCCCTAGACCTTACTGGCTTTCGTGCTGGAGTAGCAAAGGCCAGGGGTTAGATGAATTGCAGTAGGAGATTTGAGACAAACCTTAGAACCCCTGAGGTGAACTGCCTTAGTTTCATGTGCTTTATTTCGTCTGGAACAGGGATTGAAATCAGCATCTCTTCCCTTTCACAAGTACTGTTACTGTAATGCTGTGGTTGCTCTTAGCTTTGGTGAGACAGAACACTGTAACTGGATGATTAGGGCAGACCGGCTAAAAATGGAAAATGGAGTTGTGGAGTCCTTTAGCAGAGGACAGGTTTGATCGCTCCTTTTTCCACATCCCTAGTGGCTGTTTCAGACCATTTGTCTTTTAAGTAAGAGGGATGTTGCTGTCGCTACTTTCTCTGCTTGTATTGGGTTATAAGATGAATAGAAGTAAGGGTATGCCCTTTAAGTCTGTGTCCACAACTGGAAGAGGGATGGTTTTGTTGCACTCAGTATGGTGGAGGAGCCAATCACCTCAGTAATCTTAGAATTTAATTACAAAAAAACCCATTTAAAGTAGTATAGGCAGCACCCAATGCCAGAATTGGCAGCAGAGCAGTCCCCAAAATTACCAGATGAGGTGAATGAAGAGCAGAACAGTTCTCAGCACCTCACATTGCTGCAGGTAGGCTAGTGCCTAAGGTTGGCAATTTAAAGCTAGCTCATGATACCTTGACTGCTAGGGAGATACAACCTAAGTGATCCTAACTATCGCATGTATGATCTGAATTTGTATGGTAGGCATGCCTGCTTTTCTGTCTCTCCTGTTGTAGCTGCTGATTCCTATGCCATTAGTGGAAAACAAAAGCTAAGAATCTATCAGTTGTTCAAATAAAGAACTAGAAGGGTGTTTCACTTTCAGGAAGCTGGTGCATTTGTGTTAGAAAAAATGAGTACTAAGAAAGGAAGTTGAGCTTCCAGTTCTGTCTGGAGAGATCCCATATGATAAGCATTTACACTGCCCACATGCCTGCAGTACTGGCCTGCCGCATCGTCTGCCTACTGTGACAATAGTTCGGGTGCCATCTTAGAAGAGAAAGGCCCAGCCTGATAATTCAGTTGAGGGCTTTGTCAGGCATGGATCTTCATGCTCTTTTCAGGAAAGGTAGAAGCTAGGATGGTGGCAGTCTTGAATTTCAGCCAATTAAATTGACTAAAATTAATGAAATAATTTTGTTTTGGCCAGATGGAGAAAGTTCAAAATGTATAAAACCTCCTTTCCACCATTCTGTACTGCAAGCTTCATGGTAAGCAAACTAGCTAACTTTGACTGGGGTGGATTCTTCTGCATGGAAGTGAGAGGCCGGTTCTGACGGGGGATGAAAAGCATACATCTTGCTTCCATGGTGATGCCAGGCAGACCCCTTGTGGAACAGCAGACCAGCCGAAGTGCACTTTCTTACATAACAGCCAAATTACAAAAATATACGTACCTGTGCAAAATACTCCTCTGAAATCCTCCCTGCCCATTCGATACATAGCTCTAGGGGGCGACATGGATTTGCTACATCCGCACATTTAATCATCATGCGCTTGATCAGTGTCTGGTTATCTGGAAAATTCTTTATATTGGCTGTACATTCACAGTTGCTGCCTTCGCTCTGTAAAAGAGAGGTGGTTACAGGAGCTGATGGCCAGCATCCCTGCTAGCAGGAGCAAGGGCATCGTTATCAGCTCTATCGCATTTAGGCAGTAAGCAGGCATCCAGCCTGACACCTAATTTCATGCAGAGCACCAGGAATTTGGAGGAGAAAGTGATGTCTGAGAACTGCAGCCTTGCTAAGTAACTAATGATAGGCCCATTATGTATGACAGTTGTGGAGATTCTCAGAATTAATAGCAAAGTTTGTGAAATAAAGGAGTCACAGGCTCTTTATCAGCTAGGGTGAGTTACTCTTCTCTGTATGCCAACCTTGCCCTCTTGGAACAGGACCAGGATGGGGGATGCATCCACCACCTGCAAGCTGATAAACCATCCTCGCTGCTGAGTCTTTGGGGGTGGTGATGGTAGGGGACTGCTTCATCTAGGTGAGTTTCTAGAGCTTGGTTTTCATTCCTAGATGAGAAAACTGAGGCAGGCACAGGGGGAGTAAACCGACTTGCACAACTGACTGTTTCTGTTAGAGAAAAGAAGAGCAGGTCTGTGCCATTCAGTTCCAGTATGTGCAAATAAAACTGCCTTCTTTGTGCTAGATTTTGAACCCTTGGCCTGGAATACTTTTTGGTCGTAGTTACCAGCTAGGATGAAGTCTTAGATAATCTATGAGATTAACAGTAGGAAACTGCAGAAATTCTCTGCTTGCTAGGCATAAAGTACTGAACAGCTTATTGACTGCTCTGGAGAGTGGGTGGAGGAGACAGAGTAGTTATTACAAGTCTGCTGTGGCATCATCTTCTGGGTCTTGAACAGTTTAGAAGGGCACAGGTATATTATGTTCCTTATTGAGTAATAAAAAGCCTCCACCTCAGCTCACCATGGCATTAACACTGTTCTTAAAATAATATATTTGTGTAATTATAGCCTCCCTCCACTGCTAAATTCAACTCTTGAGTCAAAAACTGAACATAAATACTTTTTACCATCAGGGCTAAATTAATGTCTCTGTGGTTTATGGGGAGATATTTTGCAGTGCCTCTTGCCAATTCAGGCATTAATCTTCTAACTTTATGTTTAGCAGTTAATTTTTTTTCAGCACGGGTAGCCCAGCAAAGAGCTGTCAAATTAACCCTGCTCCTTAACTGCTGTTCAAGATCAAAAATAGGAAGATCCACCGTTAACAATAAAGAACAGAACAATGTAATACCGGGGAAGAAAACAAGCCTGTAACACAAGCGGTTCTGTGCTCCAACTCTTGTACATTTTAAAATAGCCTCCGCTATAAACTAGCAGGGTAAAGGAGAGAGGGTCAAAGAAAATGTTTTCTGTAGATTAGAAAAAACTGATTGCAGTAGAATGAATGGAGAGCATTTAAAAGCTCTTTAGGAAGTGTTGGAACAAATGCATTCATGGGATAAAAGGGAGATTACCAGAAATGTGTTCAGAGCTTGGAAACACTGTGGTTTCAGTGAGGCTTGTGAATCTAAATCCTACAGGCCAATGTGGGGATGGCAGAAAACTAAAGAGATTTTAAAAGGGTGGAGATGGAGGAAACATTTCAGAAAAACGCTTAGGCTGTCAGAAGGAGAAATGAAGCACTGTGAGAAGCCTCATTTCCCAGTGATACCTCAGAGGGCTTTTTTAGAAATTGGTGGAGCAAGCTGCTATCTGGTCCACATATAAGTACAGAGAAACCTGAGAGCAATTCCACGCCACCCACCAATGTGGACCTTCCTTTCCTCTGGGCTGTGATCTAAAGTGGGATCCCCACTGTCCTGGCTTAGCCTGTGCCACGAGGGCAAACCCGTGAAACACCGCACCAGGCGATGAGCTGGGAGCGCAGTTGCAGAAGCAGTGATAGGGGCCCCCAGCGGTGCCCAAACCACGTCCGTCTGTGCTGTGGGACTTCTGCCACTGAAGATGATCTGGGTAATTCAAACTCAGTGCCACATCCAGTGAGCCATTGTGGTGGTGCATTCCCCCTGCCACACCTTTTCCCTGGGCCGCTTGTTGATCTCAGAAATTCCCATGAAACCTCAGCCTTGGTGTACTGAGTCTGGCAGTTGAGCGCTCCTTGACTGTATCAGAAACTCTGCATGGCTGAGGCTGGGAACATACTCCTACTGCCTGGCCCAGGCTCCATCTTATCTGGGAGAACTTGCCATCAAACTCTGCTAAGTCGCGCTTTTAAAAATTTCTATTAAAATCACTTTCTGCTAATACTGTCAACAGTGATTCTTTGAGCAGCCTCTAAACAACTCATTTGCGACAGCCCTCCAGAGCTTAGAAGCGCTGGCAAGTACAGTGCAAAGTGTCCACAGAACCTGTGAAGTTCAGCAGTATTTGTGATTTCCAGCTCGAACGGTTGGGAGAATGGAGCTCAGTGGTCCTGAAAAGCGGGTCAGTTCAGCTGATGTAATGCTGTCCCTAAAGTTGTAAATCCCACCGGTCCTGACTGGTTCTGCACCCATGACAGTCTACAGTGCAAAAGGCCTAGTTATGGAGAACTGATGGAAGCTATTTCTAATTATTTTTAATATCACAAAATCATAGAATAGTTTGGGTTGGAAGGGACCCTTAAAAGTCATCTAGTCCAACCCCCCTGCCGTGGGCAGGGACATCTTCAACTAGATCAGGTTGCTCAGAGCCCTGTCCAGCCTGGCCTTGAATGTTTCCAGGGATGGGGCATCTACCGCCTCTCTGGGCAACCTGTTCCAGTGTTTCACCACCCTCACCGTAAAAAATTTCTTCCTTATATCTAGTCTGA
>VZTQ01007483.1:156585-167686 GCA_013400755.1 Pelecanoides urinatrix | reverse complement strand
ACCAAGATGATAAGGCCAATGAAACAATACTTGGGTTACTTAAGCAAGTTTCGGGTCAAGAGAACCTGGTTCTTATGGATGACCTCAACTACCCTGACATTTGTTGGAAGAACAGTACAGCAGCTCACATGTCATTCATCAAGTTCCTGGAATGCATAGCAGACTGATTCCTCATACAAATGTTAGATGTGCCAACCAGGAATGAGGCACTGCTGGACTTGCTATTCACAAACCAAGAAAACCTGCTTTGATGTTATCTCAGTTAGTCATCGCCTTGGCTACAGCGATCACAATATTGTGGCGTTTGGGATCCTGCTGAGCGCGCTGAAGGTTAGTTCTAAGACAAAGGTTTTAGATTTTAGAAGAGCAAACTGCAGCTCACTCAGAGCTCAGCTAGGAGGGATTCCATGGGAAGCTTCCATGGAGGATAAAGGAGCTAATAAGAGCTGGGAATTTTTCAAGAACACTCTCCTGGAAGCACAAAAACAGTTCATCCCCTTTAAAGGTAAAGGAAGTAGGCAGAGCAAGAGAGTCCCTTGGCTTAACTGTGACCTTCTGAGTCTGCTCAAAACCAAAAGAGAAGCGTACCAGAGATGGAAAAGCAGACAACTACCTGTTGAGAACTACAAGGGCGTTGCCAAGGTGTGCAGAGATGCAGTTAGAAAAGCAAAAACTCAGCTCAAATTGAAATTGCCCAGAGATGTCAAAAACTACAAGAAAGGGTTCTTCAGGGACATAAACAACAAGCAGAAACAGAAGGAAAATCTTAGCCTGCTGTTAAAACAGGAGAGGTGAATTAGTCACCAACAACACTGAAAAGGCAGAGGTTCTCAACACTCTTCACCTCTGTCTCTACCAGCACTGTTGGGCCCCAGGCCTTGGAAACAAAAATCCAGGTTGATGCAAACACAGACCCACCGCCAGTGAAGGAAGAGTGGGTATGTGAACTATTACAGAAGCTTGACCCCTACAAATCCATGGGCCTGACATTATCCATTCAAGGGTGTTGAGAGAGCTGGCTGACGTCATTGCGAGGCCGCTGTCCATAATCTTTGTGAAGTTGTGCAGACTGGGGTNTGGTGGTAAATAGCTCCTTTTCGGACTGGCAACCTGTCACAAGTGGGGTCCCCCAGGGATCGATATTGGGGCCAATGCTGTTTAATATTTTCATAAGTGAACTGGATGATGGGATCAAGTGTACCCCGATGAAGTTTGCTGATGATACCAAACTGCGTGGGGAAGTGGATGCTTCAGAAGGCAGAGCAACCCTGCAGGAAGACCTGAATAGTCTGGAAGAGTGGGCTAACAAGAACCTTATGAAATTCAACAAGGACAAGTATAAGGTCTTGCACTTGGGAAAACATAATCCAGGAGTGCAGCACAGGCTGGGAATTACCTGGCTGGGAAGCAGCTCTGTGGGGGTCCTGGTGGAGAACAAGCTCAAAATGAGTGAGCAGTGTGCGGCTGCAGGAAAGCAAGCCAACAGGATGCTGGGTTATATCAACAAGGGCATCACCAGCAGAGATAAAGAAGTCATTATCCCACTCTACTTAGCGCTTGTCAGGCCTCACCTGGAATACTGTATTCAGTTTTGGTCCCTGCTATGCAAAAAAAAAATCTCGACAGGCTGGAGAGGGTCCAGAGAAGGGCCACAGAGATGATCAAAGGACTGGGAAGCCTGCCGTATGAGGGAAGGCTGCGAGGACTGGGTTTGTTCAGCCTCGAGAGAAGAGGGGAGACCTTATCACCATGTTCCAGTATTTAAAGGGTGGCTACAAAGAAGATGGAGACTCCCTTTTTACAAGCAGTCACACAGGAAAGATGAGGGGTAATGGGTGCAACTTACTCCTAGGGACATTCCAACTGGACACAGGAGGAAAATTTTTCACAATGAGAACAATCAGCCATTGGAATAATTTCCCCAGGGAAGTGGTGGATTCCCCAACATTGGGACACTTTTAAGATTCAGCTGGACAGGGTGCTGGGCCATCTTGTCTAGACCGTGCTTTTGCCAAGAAAGATTGGGCCAGATGATCCTTAAGGTCCTTTCCAACCTGGTATTCTATGATTCTATGATTCTATGAATATCCATTATTTTAGCATTTTCACCAATTTTGACTTGAGCCCATATTTTCACAACATATTTACTAGCAATCAACACCAAAGACAACTGTTTTAGCACAAACATTGTACAATTATCACTTACAACATTTTCTGCACTGCATTTAATGCCATTTATTAAGCCATTCTGCTTACATGCATTTAGTCTACTCAATTTAGATTTCTGTGCAGTATGCACTCTTCAGGCTACCCAGAAACTAAAAATTAAGATTTAATTTGTCAAATTATTTTTATTAATATCTATTGATTGCCTTTCAACAGAATTCTATAACCTTTGAGAACACCTCTTAATGAGTCAAGTGCCCTAATTATGTGACAGTTCCTGTTTAAAAATCTGTTTTATAGTGAACTCCACGTAAAACACTGCTATAACTGAGATGTGAAACCATAGGTTATAGACTTCAGAACAGAACACTGAGAAATGCCCTCAACATACTAAATGTATAACTGCTACAGCCTTACTAAGAGGAATTTAGTAGTCCATACTCATACTGCAAATTCTAATTGTAAGGAAAGCACTACAAGAGTGCACCTCAAATAATTTAGCAAATACCTTGGGGATATCTCCCACTAAAACCTAACAAACAAAAATCAGATTCACACAAAATCAGCTTTATTTTAATCAGGTGCCACACTTATAGGGCTCCACTTAACAACTTCTTTCATGGCTCAGAAGGGGAAACCTGGACATTATTAAGAACTCTGCAGCAGTAAGGTGTTGCTCAAGAAAACTAGTACTTTCCTTCGTTGCCCACAAGGAAAGAAATCAGCACAGAATCCCAACAGGTAAATAGATAAAGCCCAGCAGGGAAGAACTTGTTTTCTAACCCCACACACACACACTCCATCTCATTCTTTTCCCAGAAGAGACTAATCTTCAACCATGAAACCTGATTTTTCTTCCTACATTTAAATAAACATGGGCCCAACTCACCATTCTGCTGTTTCATTTTTATACCAACAGAACCATTGGAACATTTTTCAGTAACAAAAATATAAACAAACACTCCTTTTCCTTGCAATTTTTCCAAATAATAAATCAGTATCACGAGCAAAGCATTACACTTTACTGAAGAAGGATTCACAGCCATATAGTAAGATCTCCCTTTGGCAATAAGAAACACGGTGAATAAGTCACTTAGGTAGATTCTGTCATGATAGCAATAAATATAGTCAATTTAGGTGACACTACACATACAGCAGTGACAGCAGATGCTGAAATCTGGAGTCCACAGTCTGTTTCCCAGCATCCTGGGCAATCTGCACTGAGTACTGTATTGTACTGGGGAGAGAACTGCCAGCAGGCTAAGGAACTTGATTATTTCCGTAAAATTGTTAAAAAATTTGAGCACCTGACATATGAGGAGCACCTAAGAGAGCTGGGACTCTTAAGCCTGGAGAAGAGAAGTCTCATAGAAATAAAGACAACAGAGCCAGGGTCTTCTCAGTGGTACACAGTGACAGGATACGAAACTAAAATTCACAAAATTCCACTTAAATAGTTGGGCTTTTGGGATTTGTTTGTTTGTTTGTTTGTTTTTTCACTGTGCCAGTGATCAAACACCGGCACAGATTGCCATGAGAAGTCTCCATCCTTGGCAATATTCAAAACCCAACTGGACATGGCCCTAAGAAACCTTCACCCTTGATCCTCCCTGTATGTGGGGTTAGACTAGAGGCCTCTAAAAGTGACTCTCATCCTCAACTACTCTGATTTTGTGATCACCAATGTTTTAATTTGCATTATTTCAGGCTACCTAATTTAGAGCTAAGGCAGCTACATTCATATCAATTGCATACTGGATACACATGACACTAAGCCATTGGAATTCTTTTGTAAGAATGGATTAATTTCATTGCTTCTACCTTAGAGAGACAATCCATTAGTACACATGTTCAATTTGTGGTGCAAACAATCCTCCTTAAAAACTCACATATTGTAGGACTATTAAAACATCTTTGTAATCATTCAGTCATTTCCACTCAGGGCATTAAAAACCATCTCTAACACTGACTGGAAAACACTGACAGATTGACAAGCTCTTGTCCTGTCAGTGAAGAGGTCAGGACAGCAAAGGTAGAGACTCAGGTTCTGCAAAAAAAGCCACAAAGCCAACAAATCATAGCACTCTGGGTCTAATCCATCTTACTGAATTTTTATTTAACAGCATCAAAAGGGAAGAACCCCTTTGATTCCTATGTCCCAGGCTCAGAGATGGTAGCTGTCAAAGAAATAGTTTCCTTTGGATACTGGAAAGACTAAACTGATACAGAAAACACTGCAATGTGATAAACAAGGAACACCACAATCACTTCTTAATCACTTGGCAGAATAAAGATGTAATGCAAAACTGGCATCTCTTTTTTTTCCTTTCAGCTGTCCTCCCTTCTCTCAGCCACCATGCTGCACTTAGACCCAAGTTTCCTGTATTATGTGTATAATACCATTAACTTGCCTTTCCACCCTTCCGAAATGCACATAGACATTTTTACCATGTTTTTCAATACTGAGTTCCTATCAGAGAGTATTGAGAGCTGATGCAAAAGGTAAAGACACTTTCCAAAAGGGTACTGAGAGCCCATTTTAATGCAGCTTTGGAAAGTGTTCCCAGCTCTTCTCTAATGTGCTCGTGGCTCCTCTACTCTCCCTGTCATTGTACATCATTTATTTTTCCACTTACATAAACTAAACACGTTCGTCAGTTTATCCTCTCAGACAGCTATTGAATTTCAGATTTGGAAGATCAAAACTCAATAGTCTTAAGTTGCTCATTTTTCAAATGTGAACAACATAGTCACTCATGGTACATACTGTGATAGCGTTATGGCATACTAAACTTAACTGCTCTTTCTTTAACTTTTATCTTCAGTCATGTATTTCTGTCCCTGTTTTCCCCTGTGCACACACCAAACAAAACAGGAATAATTTTTATGTCAAAATAAATTTCCCCAGTATTATTTCAATTTATACAGCCACACTGTCATTGCTCCCCTCATGCACTGTCCATGACTAAGCTACTTTTCTTTCATCAACTACCCATGTTGATGAGGATACATGTTAATAGTTTTCCTGAACAGTATGTATTAAAGACTTCTATTAATTGTATGTGACAGTTGTAGTTTATGGTATTTCTGTAATTTACATGGCTTCTGAGAATTACTTGTGAGTTATTTAAACGATGTAAAGTCTGACAACTTATTGCCTGTAATGCATTTCAATACCAATGTTAATTACATGTGAATCTTTCTCAATGTAGATTAAAATTCATGTTTCCAAAGATATAGACAGGAGCTACCTCAGGCCATAGTGTCCTTATCAACTTTGGAAAACATCCTGCTATTTGGGAAACTTGATATAATTACCTTTTACCCTTACCTGTTTAGCTAAATCCTTTCCTGCCTCATTGGAGGATGTTCAGTACTGAAAAGAATCACGATATACTTTTTCCTGCTTCCCTCCATCTTATTCTCTGCCAGTTTATCAGATATTTAGAATCTGTTAGGATACACAGAGCATTGAAATGACCTGGCTGCACAAACAGGGTGATATTATACTTCTATCGTCTAATCTCAACTCTTTTAGCATGACTATGTATAGTATTTTGTATAAGGAAACGTAGGAAATAAGGAAGGATCAGAATAGGATTAGTAATTTAAAATATATAAATTACTATTACAAACATTTTATAAAAATTTTGTTTTAGGTACACTCGAAGTTACAGGATCAGAAAATAGTGGAGAGGTATGGCAGAGGAGTCAAGATTTTCCATGGGTAAATTTAGAAAAAAACAGCAATAATGAATCTTCTTAGACTGAAATAAGGTGCTATGATCATGTTGGGCTATTTTACATATTAGTTTTATTAAGATAATAACAGGAGTTACATTCTTAAGTCCTTGAACTATTCATGCAGCTCCCAAACTGTCTTGAATCTTCGTTGACCAACTTACGTAAGAATTCTGCCTAAATATTTAATCTTCCTACCTTTATGTACTTTTATGCATCTATCTTCTTCCCTTTACTTGAATTTAAAACTTCCTATATGTATGATATTGTTTTTTATTTACCCACCTTAATGTGTGATTAAGTAAAATCCCTGTTACCTTTTACTGTGAAATTCTCCCGTCTGAGGTATGTTCCTTGAAAATTTGTGACTTTCCGGGTAGTGTCCAGAGATCAACAGTATTCTGTCACCAGGACTGAATAAAGTCTAATAGTGGAGTATCTAATGAGAGGGCCGCACAGAACACTCAACTGCTTTTAAAATTTGCTGTACAGCCCTTTTGAGGGGAGACAGACTGACATAGGCTCCTCTCTGTGTTTTTTTTTCCTCCACTCTCCTCCTTTTTTCTTACTCAGTCCCTCCTGACATCCTGAATGCCTAATTTTCCACCAACTTAGTGTTTTCAACTACACAGGAAATTGTCAAGAAACGTTTTTGGAATACTAAGGATTAAGTGAAATAGCTTTTGGACAATAACTCATAAAAAAGCCAATGAGAAGTAACCTTTGTTAGCATTCCTTCTCCAACCTTACATCTGCTAATAAACACTCTTGGTAAAAGTGATCACATGGGGTCTTGCACTCTGGGGCTCCTCACAGACCCACCTTTCAACTGATTATTTTACTTGAAACACTCCCGTGTTTGAATTAATGGAGTCTAACTGATTAATAGCTTACACTATTCGTCATCATTTTCATAGGAAAATCAAAATATTATCTTGAAATATCATTTTTTTCAGTGTTTTATATGACTCTTTGTAGGGGAATATAATGCTGAGTAAGCCTCAGACAGCCTTTACTGAAAAGTAAAAGATTATTTTAAAAACTATTTTTAAAGTTTTCAAAAAGTAATCACTAGTCTCTGAATCCATACCTGTAGCATAATCATACAGGACAAACACAAACTAAATTGACACTCTGGATTTTAGCTAACATAGGAATATTAAGAACTCCTTTACTTAACCGATGTTGTCCAGTAGATACGCCCTCTGGATTGCAAACTAAAAATATAATATTTTGCCTGCATAAGTGCTATGATTATCACACATTCTCAAGCTCTCTATTTGCTTATGCTTTACTCTGTTTACCAAACTGAGATTTTGTTGAAGTGTTTGAAGAATTTAGTATTTTTAAAGCCCTGTTAATATTTAGTTGTAAATTACAGTGGCAAATATCACAATATGCTGTTATCTCAGATGATCAGCATCCTCCCAGTTATGCACAACACAATTTTCTGCCAACCAAGCACATGATAAATGCAAAAATTTCCTGCAGTAAACCCATTTAAGGCCATTTTAGGGTACATGATATATAGCTGTTGGATAAATTCAGACACTTCAAGCATGCATAAAAATGGCAGGGATGGAAAACAGGATTTTGAGGCAGTGTCTTCTGGCTTCTGGTGTGGCTGCACCAAGGAAACAAGCAGTTTCTTGTGCAACTCAAATGCTAGGTTATAACCAGCTACTATGACACTTCACAGTCAGAAAAAAATGCAGTTGGTGTCTGAGCAAAGTTGGTTATTCTGTCACAGGAACTAGTTCATTTGTCTGCAGAAAACTTATCTTCAGGGAAATCAAATTCAATCTAAATTCCCTTAGAATTGCATTGTGGAGACTTAGAATACATTCCCACAACAACAGTAGCATCATTTTTAGAAAAGAAAAACAGAAAACAAAACCAAAACCAAACCAACCCTGGGTTCCTGGACTAAGTTCTGATCGCCTTATCTCATGATAGAGAGGGATGTACTTAATCCCCAGAACAGTGTATTCAGGTTGTGCCTGTGTAGCCTTTATCTAAAACCACACAGATTTAGGATGGTTGCAGTGTTAGAGAGGTGCTAAGCCTAGCTGTGACAGTTTCAACATGACACTTGTAGAAGCAAGGCTGTTGGCGTTGCCTTTCCGCCCGAGGTTGGTGTCCGACAGTACAGCTGGCAGAAGCAAAACGAGTGAGCACTGCTCAGCTGTCACAGACTGAAGCACGTTAGTGTAACCCAGATTGATGAATCACAGACACGGATGTACGATATGAAATACTTGAAGGGTCATTCTGCTTAAAATACTTTGGCTGTCAGCAGAAGAAATGCAGTCAGGGCATGCAAAGCCTTCAGATAAAAGGTACTGTCACAGAACCTCCACTTTTGCGTATTTTCCTAATACGAACAAAGTAAGAGACACTGCCATTTCTTCTGTAAGTCAGTGCTTTTCTGTATCTTTTACCTTCCTATCCTAACTCCCACAACTCCATGGAAGAGATAGGTAGAACATGTACCTATTTAAACAATAGTGTCTATTTATTGTTTTACCCTACCATACGTACTTTTATAACTTCTTTGGGATAATATGAGAGCTTGGTCAATTTGTAGCTCTTCTGCTCCATCGAAAATGAGGGGATGGCCTGTGACACAATGAGCTGTCTGCCATCTTTTCCCTTGCATTTTGATTTTTTCCTTAAGTTTTCTTAAGATGGAGGCCTGACCTGCCAGATGTTTTGGAGCTGCCACTCATATTTACGTTTACTCTGAGTCAAATGCATATCACAAAATTTCAGTACATTTGACTTGCACTCTATGCACTCATATAATGATTAATTACAACCTCCAGCAGGGTAATTGTTTTGAAATTCAAACAAGTGACCACTATGTGTTATTCTGGTTTCTACTATACTGTTTCTGTAACCTCACTTGTTTAAGTAATTACTCTTTACTCTGGACCTAGGCATTAATTACATTGATCTTTGAGAAATGTTGGTCACTTTAAGTCACAACTGCGATCTTTTCTCTTTGTGAAGTAGAGCATTGAGCTTTTCTGAGTGATTATGTTCTGCATATACACTTGTCAGATACTGTTTTAACTGTCTGCTAATTATGATATACACATCTATGATACAGAGATAAGGTTAAGAAACCAATAATGAACAATGCAATGACCACAGCACTATACAAAATGCCATGGACACTATCACTGGTTGGCCAGCCATAGACCTACAAGATACTCAAACAACTATTCCAGCATTTAAAGTTTGCACTTACCAACCTCCACAACACTAGAGCAATTGGGGTCTGTGAAACCTTCAGGACACTCGCATGAGTAGAAGTCATCATTCAGCCCCGACAGACAGATGCCACCATTTTTGCATGGGCTGGAGTCACACACATCCCCTGTGGGTTAAAGGGAAAAAAAAAATTCTTGTATAAAACTCTCCAAAAGTTATGCACAAGCTCTAAGTATGGCAGATTGCTGATAATCAAGAACAGAAAGGAATGATAACCTCTGTGTCCTCTGAATACCTTTTGGCTAATTCCATTTTATATTTATTTAACAGCACACCTCTGTGTAATCATCTTCCCCTAGCCTTCTACTCCATAAAATGTGATTCTCTTAGAGGCACTGACAGCTATTCACTTGTAAAAGACAATAAACTTTAACAAAAGCTAATTTTTTGCTTTCTCTCATTTGAAGTCATTCACTATATATACTTGGAAAGGAATTTAACTGGAAGCAATCCGAAAGAATGCCCTAGGCTTTGGTCAGCTTCAACTTAGAATTTTTTCTCAGATAATTAGATATAAATTTAGATGTATTTTTGTTTATCTCAAGCTTCATCTTATAAGACAGATCTGTGCTCTCTATTGCTCAGTACTGTTTTCAGAAACACTAATAGTATCTGCAGTACAGTTTTGTTTTGCAAAATTTTTGCAGACTTAAAGCACCATCTGCAGATAGGTAATTATTAAAAAGTAAGTACATTATTTGTATGCTTCTTAAAATTGAAAAGTTGACAGTCTTTTGCCATGTAATTGTAAAGAGCTATAGAAATCCACTTGTTTATGTCAGTAGTGCTGACACTATAATACGTTTTGGACTATAACGGTGGTACGGGAACTCAAAATGTTTTCAACACCTTTCTGGCACATAGACTTCAGATTACTGCTTGGTGTGAGAATTCCAATCTAATAATCCCTTAAGAAATTTAACTGATGTACACAACTGCCTTTATGAATTCTCTGCATCAGTTGCAAAAAACTCTAGCTGTGGGTTAGTTGGCGGAGTTATTTTTAATTTTTTTTTCATTTTAATCTGTCAGCTTTAAGCTGCCTTCAAGACACAGAAAATTGTCATGTGTCTACATACTTGGTATTAGTAGTTTTGTCTTGAAGATTGTCCAGCTGACAGAGAAATAGAGCTGTTTGAAAAGAGTCAATGACATAAGATATTATGTGTCTAATGACTAGACATTATCTGTCTTCCTAACTGAATCTAAATAAGTCAAGATTTCTCATTTTCAGTGCTTGTTGCATTATTGGGGTAGCAAAGGATGCTTGTTTTTTACTTCATGGGGCTCAGGCATTTGGTTGTGAAAGAACAACTGCTATTAACTGAATGCTCTGACAACTGTATTCCCATACGTTTAATTAAATTAATATATTAAATAGCGTCTGGAGCAGGAACACTTATTTTGCAAATCCATATGGATATTCTGATTAAAATGAGAGGGGACGTTTTTACTATGTGTTTCCTGATTCAGTGTTCTTCTGATTTCAATTATGCAATACAAGTAAGAAAAAGAAAGGTAGAAGGACAAAATACTGTTTCCATTTTTAAGTTTTAGTAAGTTTACTGCTTCCATCTGTAAGCAGAACACATGCCCAGTTTTCCATTGTATTTCCAGAAACTGAAATCTCCTATGACCAAAGTGTGCATACTTAACTGTATTTTCATTTGTCTAAAAATTTGTGTTGGCTTTTTCAGTGTCAAGTAAAGTGACCCAACCTACAGTTTGAGACTAATAAAGCAGATGCTGTCCTCCAACAACAGTCATTTATTTCCATATTCCATATTTCCATATTCAACAACTGCACTAAGTGCTCTTTTGACCCACCACCTTGGCGCAAATTCTATTGTCAGTCACTGGTGTAAATTTTTAATTGTCATTATATCACATCACAGAAATAAAATGAGTACAGCACACC
>VZTQ01007483.1:132193-153835 GCA_013400755.1 Pelecanoides urinatrix | reverse complement strand
GAACTCATTTGGTATGCATTGCATATTGCTGTAGTGAAATTTACAGAAGCTGATACTGAGATAAACATACTGACACTGTAGGAGTCCAAGGAGATGCTGACACCCACTGAAACAAAAGGCATGATGAAATCTACAGGTAAACAGTTGCAAACATAATGACATACAAGTTCAGGGTGCTAGCCACGCAAGTTGTTAGGGAGGTACAACACTCTTTAGCAATATGCTATATAATGGGTGTTTTGTAGCTCAAGCATTTGGTTTCACCATTGATAAGAAGAGGTGGACCATCGTTCCTACCTAGGACAGCAGCTATATTTTTATTCCATTTACTATATTGCTACATGAAATATGGCTTATTTTAAAAGCTCTCTCTGAAGAAATAAAATGAATAGTTATTCCTTTTCATGAGAATAAAACTTGTTACCAAGAAGAAATCTCCAGAGAATAAACAGCCCAGAAAATAGCCAGTCAATAGAAATTTGGTCTACGGATAGTAAAAATGAGCCTCAGTTCTGAAGCCCAGAAGAGCAACTAAACTTCAGAAGAAGACTGAGAAACTACTTGCTACCAGTAGCAGTTTCACGTTAAAATCATTTTTCAGAAAAAGAGCTTTAATAGTTTTCTGATTTACAGAATCATCTGTACAGTGTCCAAGTTCAAATCTATTTCTCCACAGCTGAACCACTACTGAGAAGCAGAACCATAAATCATATTGAAGACACACCTGTGCAGAGATGCAAAACGTGAACATGAAAACACATGAGCTTTGCAGTTCTTTTAGGAAATCTGTAAGCTGTTTTTTCGGATTCAATGGTGAGGCAGCTAATTTGTTTTTCCTAAGGTAAAAAGACAGTTGAATAATTAACTTGTATCCCATATTATCTGAAAGAGAAGTTAAAGTTTCTAGATACCAATAGCTCATCTACCTCCTTCTGCTTGTTTTCTAGGCTGATTTGCTTACTATGCAGGTAGAAGTTTCAGCTAACTTTGTAACTAGAATATTTATGGCAGACTATTGAAATGGTTTCAGAAAACGAATAAACTGATATCATCAACTCTAAATGTCCGCATATGAATTGGATGGGAAAACTTACAGGAGAACGTAAATCTCAGAATAAACAACTCATGACTTTATCACACGTCTCATGAAAATTGAGGTAGTTGCTGCTTCTTCTGAAAGCATCTGGGATCAAGAGACTGTATGCACTTAAACAAGCTGTATCTTGTAGTTGTGGAGGACAACTGTAACATACTCATGTAAACTAGGAGTAAACATTTCTTTAAATTTAACTTTTTCCAGTCTTGTAATCCGAGGGGATGCACCAGCTGAGTTTTGAAAACCTGAGATGGTATTATGAAAAGAACATCAGATTATTCTAAGCAGAGAATTCTTCTTCAGATACCACTCTGGGACTGGACTGAAACATTAATCCTGGGTGAAGACAAAGTGCTGACTTAAGTTTTGGATTTATTCTAGTAGTACAATACTGTAAAAGTGTGTCCCAACTTTCAGGGTTAGAATAGAGCCCTAAAGTAATGTCTGCAGAGATTAATTTCTATCATAATAAATTCCCTTCTGCGTTAAAAAAGTATAATCTCTTCCCTTTCTAAAGTTCTACAGCATGAGCTACTTTATTCATTTGAATGTGAAAGAGCAGTAGGTCACAGCCTGCTGTGTTAGAGACTTTTGAAGCATCTGGTGTTTGACAACATGAAATACAAGCAGAAACAGAAAACAGCTTAAAAAGTAAACTCTTCTCTCTTTCATAGGTTGCAGAGAGTTCATTTCTATGCCAACTGGCTCTGCTGGGAAAAAGATTAACTATTCCTGTCATTTCAAATCTTTATTGGTAAAAAATGGATCAAAAGTGATTAAAGGAGGAATATGGTTATATAATGCATTTCTGAATATTTTTACAACTTGTGGAAAATTTTTCATGCACACACTGTCGCGAGGATTTGGCGAAAGTTGTCATCAGTTAAGACATTATTTCATCAAAGGAAAAGAGACATGTTCCTCCAAACTGATCAGTTGATGGTACCAACAGCACACCACCCCTAGCACCCAACCTCAGCTAACAGCAGAGATGCTTCCTACACAACCAGGGAGATAGCTGATAAATGCCTTTAACGAAGATGCCCTAATCCTTACCAACACAACCTTCCTGTGTTTATACAATTGTTTGCCACTCACTAACACTCATGTGAATCAACCTGTATTTCTGCACCTGTTCAGATCTACGGGGTGAGAGAGGTTCATGAAAAGGGAAAGAATAAGAGCTTAAATCGAGACTTTCTGTACAAGGCACTTAGGCTAAACTGTCTCCATTCAGTTGCTTTGTTCAATTAAAAATTTCAGAGATATATCAAGTCATGATGGTAATACATTATAATTTCCAGTCACTTGTCCTTTGTTTTTAAAGCTGATCTGGAGATTTTCAGTAGTATGTTCATTTGAAATTTCTCTGTTAATAAAATACTCACATTTCTTGCTAGAAATTACTATGTTTTGCAGATCTCCTGATACAGCTTCACTGGCTTCTGTCAAAAATCAGCTGGGCTCCTGCCAGCTTCTCCACTAACTGCTAGTAGGCTCCACTTCTATATCCATGACCATCAGATGGTCAATATAGGGATCTAGATTTCTTATTTCACTTAACCCACATTGAGCTTTTGATCATTAGCTCTTCCTAAATCTTTCTTCAAAATATTCATGGTTCCCAAGGCTCTGGAAATGTCTCAACCCCCTGATCATGAAACCACTCAGACACACAGCAGCTTCTCTGTTGCCCATCCCCTGCTTTCCATGGAGGAAAAATGCATGCATGCAGTAAAATCAGCAGCACAGGCCAAAGGGTGCCCTTTAAAATAAACAGTTGTAAGCGTTCATGACGCATAATGTAAGCGTTCTAGACCTTTTCTTCCTTCTTTCTCTTCCTTGTGGACTGAGAGCGNACTTGTTACCAAGAAGAAATCTCCAGAGAATAAACAGCCCAGAAAATAGCCAGTCAATAGAAATTTGGTCTACGGATAGTAAAAATGAGCCTCAGTTCTGAAGCCCAGAAGAGCAACTAAACTTCAGAAGAAGACTGAGAAACTACTTGCTACCAGTAGCAGTTTCACGTTAAAATCATTTTTCAGAAAAAGAGCTTTAATAGTTTTCTGATTTACAGAATCATCTGTACAGTGTCCAAGTTCAAATCTATTTCTCCACAGCTGAACCACTACTGAGAAGCAGAACCATAAATCATATTGAAGACACACCTGTGCAGAGATGCAAAACGTGAACATGAAAACACATGAGCTTTGCAGTTCTTTTAGGAAATCTGTAAGCTGTTTTTTCGGATTCAATGGTGAGGCAGCTAATTTGTTTTTCCTAAGGTAAAAAGACAGTTGAATAATTAACTTGTATCCCATATTATCTGAAAGAGAAGTTAAAGTTTCTAGATACCAATAGCTCATCTACCTCCTTCTGCTTGTTTTCTAGGCTGATTTGCTTACTATGCAGGTAGAAGTTTCAGCTAACTTTGTAACTAGAATATTTATGGCAGACTATTGAAATGGTTTCAGAAAACGAATAAACTGATATCATCAACTCTAAATGTCCGCATATGAATTGGATGGGAAAACTTACAGGAGAACGTAAATCTCAGAATAAACAACTCATGACTTTATCACACGTCTCATGAAAATTGAGGTAGTTGCTGCTTCTTCTGAAAGCATCTGGGATCAAGAGACTGTATGCACTTAAACAAGCTGTATCTTGTAGTTGTGGAGGACAACTGTAACATACTCATGTAAACTAGGAGTAAACATTTCTTTAAATTTAACTTTTTCCAGTCTTGTAATCCGAGGGGATGCACCAGCTGAGTTTTGAAAACCTGAGATGGTATTATGAAAAGAACATCAGATTATTCTAAGCAGAGAATTCTTCTTCAGATACCACTCTGGGACTGGACTGAAACATTAATCCTGGGTGAAGACAAAGTGCTGACTTAAGTTTTGGATTTATTCTAGTAGTACAATACTGTAAAAGTGTGTCCCAACTTTCAGGGTTAGAATAGAGCCCTAAAGTAATGTCTGCAGAGATTAATTTCTATCATAATAAATTCCCTTCTGCGTTAAAAAAGTATAATCTCTTCCCTTTCTAAAGTTCTACAGCATGAGCTACTTTATTCATTTGAATGTGAAAGAGCAGTAGGTCACAGCCTGCTGTGTTAGAGACTTTTGAAGCATCTGGTGTTTGACAACATGAAATACAAGCAGAAACAGAAAACAGCTTAAAAAGTAAACTCTTCTCTCTTTCATAGGTTGCAGAGAGTTCATTTCTATGCCAACTGGCTCTGCTGGGAAAAAGATTAACTATTCCTGTCATTTCAAATCTTTATTGGTAAAAAATGGATCAAAAGTGATTAAAGGAGGAATATGGTTATATAATGCATTTCTGAATATTTTTACAACTTGTGGAAAATTTTTCATGCACACACTGTCGCGAGGATTTGGNCAGCTGGGCTCCTGCCAGCTTCTCCACTAACTGCTAGTAGGCTCCACTTCTATATCCATGACCATCAGATGGTCAATATAGGGATCTAGATTTCTTATTTCACTTAACCCACATTGAGCTTTTGATCATTAGCTCTTCCTAAATCTTTCTTCAAAATATTCATGGTTCCCAAGGCTCTGGAAATGTCTCAACCCCCTGATCATGAAACCACTCAGACACACAGCAGCTTCTCTGTTGCCCATCCCCTGCTTTCCATGGAGGAAAAATGCATGCATGCAGTAAAATCAGCAGCACAGGCCAAAGGGTGCCCTTTAAAATAAACAGTTGTAAGCGTTCATGACGCATAATGTAAGCGTTCTAGACCTTTTCTTCCTTCTTTCTCTTCCTTGTGGACTGAGAGCGTTCTGAAACCATTTCAATAGTCTGCCATGAATATTCTAGTTACAAAGTTAGCTGAAGCTTCTACCTGCATAGTAAGCAAATCAGCCTAGAAAACAAGCAGAAGGAGGTAGATGAGCTATTGGTATCTAGAAAATTTAACTTCTCTTTCAGATAATATGGGATACAAGTTAATTATTCAACTGTCTTTTTACCTTAGGAAAAACAAATTAGCTGCCTCACCATTGAATCCGAAAAAACAGCGTTCAAGTACACATATTTTTACTGGTCTTGACAGTTGCCTTTCCGGTTTCTACTTTCACTTTATCAGTGAAGCAAGAGGGTTAAAAAAAACAAAACAAAAAAAAACCTAAACAAAACACTTGTTGTGGAATTATCACTTGTAAATAAATAGTCCCAATTTCCTTCACAATTTACATCTCAGTTTTACCTTTCCATTTCTCTTTTTTATGCTCCACAGCTTTTTAGGTTAGCAATTCAGAAGCATCAGAGAGTGTCTCTATGTGTATACATACACACACACATATTTAGCTCCATACTTATCTATTTATACATACTTTATATATATGGACATGATAGTGTTTTGGTTTTCCTTTGTTTGTCCTATATTGGATATAGTCAGGCACCGGTTGCAAGGTAATTATTAATCTCAGCACTGGTGAATTTATCTTTTTTCATGCTAAGTAAATCCAAATTTGAAAGCTGAGCAATTAAGAAGTCATCATTAACAGTTTTTAAAACTCCAATTACATTTCATGATATCCTCCTATCTTCACCAAAATGAAATACCTTAAACATATTCTCATTACACTTTGAAAAGTATTCATCAATCTCTTGTTACTTCTATTTTTGGATATTCACTCTTAAATACCTTATTTGGTCACATTTTTTACAAGAGGTGTCAACACTATTGAAGAAATGGGAAGCCTTTAATATCCCAAGTTAGGTATCCAAATAAGGAACATGCAAATTCATAATTAACTTTTCAAATTTTTGAGAAATCAGGTAAGTACCAAGTACCCATAGAAACCCTTAAATATGTCTACATATATACAAAAATATACACATTTATTAAAAAATACACACACATTCACCTCCATCAACCGTTCCAGAACATCTACTAAAAATGAAGAAATATTTTCTGCTTGCAAGCAATATTCCAAACTGCAGAACATATTTGAAAATACGCCATGTGAAGCAGTCAGCACTGGCGACATCTAAATTAGAAAATAGCCTGGCACAACGTGAGCGGATCAGGATTTCATGCACTCAGGCTTCTGGATCTACATTATATGAAGTCTGTAGATTTCGTCTCAGATTTAATCACTTCCCTCCATGTGATTTGAAGGTGCCCAACTAACCAGCTGTTGGTTCAGACCCTTAAGGGTCTCCACTCAAGCACAGCTTCTAGTCCGACGTCCTCGGGAATGAATCCAGCTCACGCCTATCAAACCCCTCTGCAGGCAGAAGCAAAGTGAGCGCAGGATGTGGGGGCAACCAAGGGATTCACTTCCAAAGCCCTCCGGCACGCTAGATGACCATTTTAACAGACATTCCAGCACTGAACACTCTTTCCTACATGAACTTTTTCTACAATGAGCTCTTCTATTACCCCAAACCCTGCAGCTATAGAGAATAAAGCAAAATATTCTGTAAGTTTTCATTGTTATAATTAGCTGATCTTACTGCATTCATTTCACGCATTTTTTGGCCACACGGCTATTTAAATCTATCACCACAAAAGTTCTGTCACCGTCAAAAAAGACATGTCACCTAAGGAGATACAACAGTATTGCTGGTTTTCATCATTTTCTTTCTGACTTTACAGGAAGGTGATGTTACTGATCGCATTCAGAATAATAATTAGGTAATGAAGATATGTATCCCTCCTGTGAAAGATATGAAATAATAAGGGCATTACTGCTGTCAGCTACTATAAAGAAGTGATTCTGTTTATTTTGGACGATGCAGCTGGCAGTAACACGTAAGCTCTGTGGATGAATGATGCAAACCCTTTTGCTAATTTTTGCTAAGAGTGTCTGGAAAGCTGAGCAGATGTGATTTTTACCTTATTTGTTTAAACTTGTTCAGAAATAGAATAAAATCTTCAACATTTGCACATATAAAGACTCCTGTACAGATTGTATAGCATACTGTTACTTGCAAAGGAGGTTTCTTCTAGCCCTAGATTTTCCCCAAATACAATATAAAATGGGATGAAACGACGTATCTACCAGGCACATTTTGACTAAAGGCGTCAGGCAAGAACTGAGTGTGAACCTCTGACAGCACTTACTCCATGCAGCAGCAGGTGACACAAACACAAAGACACCTAAAACAAGGACTTAACCAAGGTGGTAAACTGGATTACATCAAATCGTTTGATGGTCACAGTTGCTTCACGCACATCCACATTGCACTCGAATGAGTGCAGCGTAGCCCTGACCTTAAGCAACCACTTAGCCTCACTGCTCTGCAGCTTTCCCCAGTTTTTCTTTCGCAGTGGCCATCCAAGCACTCAAAGCCGTGCTGCAAGGACTGTCTCAGACTTTAAAAGCCACCTTACTACATGACAGTTTACAGGAATGTTAAGTAAGAAAACAGTTTGTGTATGTCAAAACCTTGTCTCAGTATGGCCACACTGCACTAACAAACTGTATTCTTGGCAGTTTTTTAATTTATTTTTATTTTTTAGTGCAATTTGTAAAGCAAACCTAAACAAAGGTGTGCTTGCTGCTTGTTGCTTGGTTTGAGGTAAGATTTGAAAATGAAGAACTGGGAACAGTAATTGAAAAAGGATGAGAAAGAAAATGTCTGGCAGAGAACAGTATAAATGAAAGATATTCACAAATGGAGTGGCTGAGAATGTGACACTTTTAATACACCATATTGTAAAAGGGACCTTAACTGGTAATGGTACACACAGATCCTTGACTATTAAGATAAATAACTATACTGTTTCAACTTCTGAACATAGACAAATGTTCCTATAACAACCTGCTTCTTGTCTGGCATCACAGACCAGAATACCTGAAGTGGAGAACTGAAGTGCACTATAATTGCTTCTAGTCTCAAGGCCAAGTCATTGACCTGCCCTTCAACATCCCAGACACATCCCAGATTCAACAGCATGTCTTAAGGGGATCTGAAAATAAAGCCGGTCTCCCACTCTGGCTTAATTAGTAGGAAAAAGAAAAAGGAGAGTTTGCCTAACTGGCCTGCTATTTTTTTTTCAGTTTATCTGCAGCTTTGCTTTATTAACTGCATCCAGGTAATGCTAACGTGGTTAATTATGTATAGGATATCCACAACATACCGTTTGAAATGCAATTGCTGTTCTTTGGCACTTAACAGAGTCCCAAGTCTGCATGTATAGCATATATTTTTAATAACACAGGACTAGGCAGAGAGTAAATACCAAAGGAAGAGAAAAATACTAAAAAGGAGGGGAAAATACTGAATATTATGAATATATATATATATAATGTATAAATACAACCTATAAAAAACAAATTAATGCCTTTTTTCATCAAGCATAGAGGAACAAAGGGAGGATGGTCATTACAGTTTAACAGGTACAATTAAAGTCATAAGCCTTTGTCACTGTACATCTATGCCTTCTGATCTTTTTCCACTTTCCATACGCTACCATTTGTAAACACAGGATGCCATAACAGAAGACTGTAGTTTTTTCAGAGTAAGGACGAGGTCTTTACATGGATTTGAATGGTGCTAGCACTACACCAATACAACACGTGTATTCTATATATAGACACATATACATATGCATATAAAGTACACAGAAGTATATAATATGTAAAGTATACAAAATAAAACTCTAGATCACTACCATCTTCATAACCAAATAAAGGATCCAGAATGGAAAACACTCATGGATATGAATATCTTTTCCCTAGAAGATTTCATGTGAGTACAGTTTCTAATGAAAAAATTAATGGAAAATTCACTTTGCTCTGTAAAACTTCAGAGCCCTTCAAGTTGAAAAGATGAAGGAATGATGATTTTACTTCTCAGTTAAGTCTGA
This sequence comes from Pelecanoides urinatrix, assembly GCA_013400755.1. NCBI lineage: Eukaryota > Metazoa > Chordata > Aves > Procellariiformes > Procellariidae > Pelecanoides > Pelecanoides urinatrix. The sequence continues at coordinate 144,887 of VZTQ01007483.1, read as the reverse complement.
GATAAAAGTAGATTAAATGCATTGCATTTTAAAACAAAGCATTAGGATACTACTGTGGAAGGCTGCTCAAGCCGTTGGATTGTTGTAGCACAGGAAACAGATATTTTAAAAAAAAGAAAAATTCAGATTGAGAGAATGAGTTTAAATTCTAAGGGTATAGATGGTATTTCTACATTTTTTAACATCTCTAAAGAGTTTTTAAACCCACAAAATACAGAAATAGCACTATTTGAAAGAGCTTGAGGGGGTTTAACATTTTCAAATATACAATTCACAATTGTATTTGAGTTTATTGTTCAGTTCTCAGTAATTATTCATGGTAATTATTGCAGTTGGGAATTCAGATGGTGGATCTTATTGAATTTGTTTCTACAAAAAAAGATTAATTTGGAAATTAAAGATGATTTTAAAAGAAAATTCAGTACACTTTGTCGTGACACATTTGAGTTTCTGATACCAATAATAAAATACTTCCTAATCAAAATTGAAGTATTACACATCTCTGAAGCCTTCCAGTTTCAACAAATCAACAGTTGCTGACACAAAAATGTTTTGTGGAATCCTCCTGAGAAGTAAAGCTTGCCTTCTAATGAGAACAGCTGCTCTTTCTCACATGCCATCTCTATTATAGAGAAGGTACCTAAAAATACTCTCTTCCGATTCATCATAAATTCTTCTGCCAGGACACCTACAGAAAATAAGCAGATAAAGCATACAAGTATAAAGCTTTAATTGTAAAAGTGTGCACTTTGGGGGACTGAATGCATTTTTGTATATATAAGTGTAAAACTCCTGGGGCCTGAATACAGCTTATTTTGCTTGTTTTGCTGATCCACAGGGGCTGGCAAGATCCACACAGCAAGGCAAGATCACTATCGGTCTCCTTCTTTCTGTCCTTGAACATCAACTTATTTTCAAACGTGTTCACACAATTAACTTTGTTTTTCTTTCTCTCTTTCCCCAAACACAAAATGCAGACCATTTCCTGACTGCAGTCCCATGCCCTCCTAACTTACAAATGTTATTTTTTATCGTTTGCCGTTGGTATCCAGTAATTTATGGCAACAACAAAGAACACAGTAGTTATAGCACAAACAGGTGATTAGAGAAGCCTCATTATTCACTGACAGGAAATAAAAGAGTTATTGTGGGTACACAAACAGATTGCTACTGCCTGATCTTGACAAACAAAGGAACTACAATAAAAAAGACCGATAAATAGAACATAAGAGTGGAATCTGAAATTCAACTTATTTCTTCTCAAATGAAGCTATTAACAACCTGGAGGCTCATTAGGGAATTCTGTTCTTTTTCCTTCTGTTTCTGGACCTCATTAAAGGAACCACCTGTTATTCTGTGCATGTTGTAGTTGTGTGTTTGCCACTGGAACTTTTAATTTCTTTTTTTCTCCAAGAACAGGCTTTGATTTTTTTTTTTTTAATAACAGCTATTGATCCCTCCCCTCCCCAAACTCAAATTATTGTCGCTAGCCCTGCGCATGCCTCCATATTGCCCACAGACCCATGCCACGGGCGGGTATCGCAACGGGTTAACTGCTGCCTTGTCTTTGTTTTGACCTTAATCTCAAACTAACTTTCTGAAAATCTTTTTTTTCTTTTTTTTTTTGGCTAAGCTGGCCCAGACCACTGCCTGCCACGAGGCAGTTACACCCACAATTAGTTGCCACTATGGGGCTGGGACATTATCCCCGCTCTAAATTAGGTTTTGTCCCCATCAGAGCTGAGGGCAGAGCTGCTATTCTGCACAAGCTCCGTAGCCAGGACACAGGCAGGGCTCCCCCTGATTATACGGCCTCATTACCAGCGAAGAGAAGGAGTACATAACACACAGCGGTGCTGAACATCCTGAATGATAAAAGCATTATTTGCATAACACTTGGCGCTCCTGCAGGTTTAAGGCCTAATAAATCTCCCAGGGAAGTTAAAAGCAAAACTTCTTCCGAAAAGCTGGATCAGACCGCTGCAGCTCAAGATCTCCACGTCAGGAGCTGTTATACAACAGCTTCTAAGGAGATCAGAAGAATTGGTTTAAATCCAGATGCTACTTGCATCACTCTTGTGCAAGTCCAAAGTAACTCCATTAATTTGATGGCATTACTGCTTTTTGATATTGTCAACAGAAGCAGTATTTGAATCGTTTTCTCCATTGCTTAATTATATTGTATCACCAAAACAATTTTTAAGACAATTTCTTAGGATTTTATTTCCTCGTAGTATTGTTTCTATCCTTTCCTCCAATTTCCTGTCTCATTCATTTTTTAATGCAGCAATGTTTAAACCACATTTCTATTTCTCATAAGTTTCTGATTAGTTCTTTCATTTTTAGCCCAATTTGTTTTTATTTGAACTTCATTCAGTTGGTAGTATTTGCTTTTCAATTTTTGCACAACGTTTTATGATTTTCCAGTTGTTACTTATCAGCTACAATTTTCTTGCTAAGTAGTTTAAAGCTATTATTTTAAGAAGTGTCTAGAAACTTCTGAGCCCTTTAGGGTGTTCTAGTGGCATATCAGTTTTGCCCCAGTAGTATTCCCAATTGCTGGGTTAGTAAGCCAGAAATTGCTGCAAATGGCTCCCACTAGTCTTGCTTAAATCAAACATGAAAGATGTACGTAAGAAAATTTGGAGAAAGCAAAAAAAAAATATTTATCCTCTATTTGCATTTGTGTTATACAAAAAAGCCTAAAACAGGTCAGACATTTATTACTCTGGACAAAGGTATTTGCTTAAGTCTCCTGCTATGTTATTCAGAAATAAAGTGATTTAGGTTATGAAAGCTGCATTCTAAGTATCAGGATATTGCACGCAGTTCAAGACAAGTCACTTCGAACAACAATTTCACCATTTTGCAACCTGGTTCTTCTTTATACATCTACTCTGGTAGGTGACTGAAAGGAAGACAATGCAATATGAACATTTTCCTTGCAGCAGCTGCCAAGCAAGCCTAACAACATTGTCTGGAAAGCTTAGCTATTGAAAGCAATCTACAAGACATCACAACAGAAAGCATCTTGAATAATTATAGATCAAAGCCAGATACTATTGCACTCCACTACAGTCTTTCATTTTCTTGAAACATGCTATAAATAAATAAAAGTACGCATGAAGTAAATTTGGTAGGTTTCATTGTCAGAAGTGCAATGAAGACAACAGATCTTCTCAGATAAAATATATTAGCATGTAAATTAGAGTAAAAACCATGATCACAAAGTATTTTAAAAAAGTAAAAACATAGAAGGCACAGTATTTATCAGTGCTAGAGAACTCTGTATTTATCTTCAAAATCACTGGTTGGAAATCGTAGCTGTAAGCATTTGCTGAAAATGCTTATCTGTTCAGTAGCATGAAATACAAGTTGCATGAACTTATATTTCCCGGGGTACTGTATTGCTTCTATTTTTAACAGGAAAATTATCACTACTTCCATAATCATGTACTTCCTCATAAATCCATCAGATACCTAGTCCTAAATAAATCAGGTATTTTCAAATAGATCAGGTCCAAAGCTTATTGATTAGGTTTTCATAAGAAATCCCGCTCCTAGGGCAATACAAATTTGACTAACGCAACAAAACACAGACTGTTAAAAACAGTGTGTAGAACCAATAAACAGATCTTTGCCTATGGCCATCTTAAAAAAAAAAAACAAACAAACAACAAAAAACCCACAAAAACATTACAAGGCCCATAAATCTTTTTTGCCACAGGTGACTCAACCAATGTATCTACTACCAATCCCACCATCCTCCAGACTGTACCAAACATTGTCCAAGAGCTGATATACCTCAAAGCTATGCCGAGGAGAGGATCAAGAATTAAGCAGTAGAGACTGTTGTGGGATTGTGCCTGGCTCTACATGGTGGACCTGTTTTATTATGAGCAATGTAGATTCTGTAGACATCAAAAACCCCCTTTCTTCTGATATCAGCAGCTGAACAATGACAACTACTTCATCAGACAAACAGAGGAAACAGAGACCCTCTTGTAGGAGGAGAAGGCTTGGCTCTTCTGTGCTCCATTGCTAGAGATGCAAACAGACATCATCTCTAGGTCGAAAGAGGGGTAGTTATGAGGAGCTGGATCCCACCTCTCTACCTTATCTTTAAAGGAAGGGACCTTTAAAAGTCCAACCCAAACTATTTTATGAATCTATTATTCTAGCTCCAATTTTTATTGCTGCTACTATGGTGAAGGGAGAAGTGACTGACACTCCCTAGATTCCTCTTCTAGCAGTGTATTAAGCACTTCTGCTATGCTATGCAGGCTATATATAATGAAACCTACAGATTTCAGTGAGATTTAACTGTGATTTTTCCTCTCTAAACAAATTTGGCAAGTGCCTGGATGTTTTCTGTTAGCTTGCTTTTTGGTTTGGTTTGGGTTTTGCCTGCCCCTCACTGTTACCATGCAGGTCTAGGTTTCAGATGAACGTAATGTAGAAGCAAAAGTATCAAACGCTCATCTTTTCAATGACAGACTGTAGCAGAGAATCTGAGTAGGCCATCTCTTGGTGCAAAGCAAGACCAAAAGATCTCATAAGCCAGAACGAAAGGAGATCACAGGGCACCAGTGAGAACACTTCTTATGTGTGTCCTCATTTCCTCCTGGGGAAAGTCTGCATCTTTTAGGTTAAACTGACGGTGGCTGAACTTGAGTATTGTTCTGTGGCAATACTAGCAAGTAAATTATACTTTTTGTTTGCTAAAGGGGGAAAAGAGGAAATACAACACCTGTTAGAATTAAGAGCTAAAAGCCAGTCTACCATGTCCGTTCTCCTGCATGCCAATGCACTTTGATATGGGCTACTGCCCTGCTACAATCCAAATAGGAAAAGAGAGATCTTATCAATTGATAAGAATTCACAGAAAGTTAAAAAAACTACACCACCACCAACAACCAAACACATATTAGTCTGGATGCTATTTCAGATCATGCTTTAGGAAGATCTGGAGTTCAGCCTTTGAGAAAGACCACTTCAACAGGTTTAGATGACTTAGCAGTTGGCCATAGGGACTGACCCATAAAAAGGAAAACCATTTGGACTACCTGAAGACTAACCACCATACCGGACAAGCAATAAACACTTTTCCTGTCTGATAACCACAGACACTAACAGTTCTACACAGACTACAAATCATCCTAAGTCTGAAGTTCGTAATTCTTCAGAAATTTAGTACTACTTATCATTTGGGCATTCAGGCCACTTAGATAATGCCAGTATCTTCCCCAACTGTCTGAACATAGGAACGTGCACAAATGTATTCAAGAACAAACTACTTATCTTACTTCCCTGCTTCCCCTCCTTTTTTGTTTTTAAATAAAACAAAACTGTCAGGATGTATCAAGATTTGCTTTAAACATCTGTGGGGCTAACATGTTTTGCTTATTTTAAGCTGGATTGTATTCTGTTTACAAAACCAAAAATAGTACTGGAATAACAAATTGGTAACCGGTATTATAGATTATTAATTTACAGTATCTCTAAATTTAGAGCATTTCTCTCTGCTCCTGTCTGAAGCTGCGCAGAGAGAACACATTTGTTTTCTCATCCATCTCCCTGTGCCCTGTTCTTCTCCTTGTTTTCTTAACTCCCACCAGTCCGAATGGAAACCACACAGCGCTGTTAGGTATTGTGTCAACACCAAGCTCCCTTGAAAGCAACACATCTCACACTCCACCTGCAATACTAAGAAGTGGATTTAGAATGCGATAGTTTCATGTCTAACCTGATGCACGATTTAAGCTTGAATCAAACAAGTACGGACCTCGCCCTCTGGTCAACGTTTTTGCAACAGTCGTATTTCCACAAAGAGTTTATGTTTTGAATTTCTGGCATTTTCCCATGAAATTCCCTTTTGTGAAAGAATTCCAGACCATCTTTAACTTGCAATGCTCCACTGCCATGTAGTAAATACACAGCAATCTGAGCATAAATCTGTGATGAATGACACACAAAATTGGCCGTCAGCAGGGACACAGAGGACGGGGTCCGGGGCGCGGGCGGTGCGCAGCGTACCGCCAAGCCACCAGCAACCAGAGGAAGGCGTGACGGTGAAAGGGATGCTGTCACTTCTCATTGTCAAGGCAGGAGGCGGTAGGTGTGAAATAACATTTTCTCCTCCAGGGCTTTCCTGGAATTTCGTGATTAGCATGTTAAAAACCTGGGAGAAGTCATAGTAATTTTAGTTTCTAAATATGAAATGCACTAAGAAGCCTGTGCTTATGTTTTCATTACTTATTCATGAAACTAAGAAATCTGACTACAGAGTTTGTGAGACTCTCCTGGAACCTCTTTTTTTTTTAAATTGTACTCTTGTGAGACTTTTTTCCAATAATGATAAATATCATGGGATACATTTTTATGTTAAATGGCAAAAAAATTATCACTATTACTACTACATTCAGGAAGTGCTGATTAGGCGTGATAGACTTATAAGCCCGTTGTTACTTTCCACTTCATGACCAAAGGCATTAAAAAAATTAACAAAAAAAGGCTTTGGGAATACACCGCTGACATGTTAGTGATTCCTGGTCTGGGTACCTACAAGCCACAGCCTGATGAATTAATTAACCTAAGTTATAAATAGGTTGTTTATTCAATTGAGAATAAACTGAAGGAGAACTCCTTTTCAGTGTGCAATATAAATCCATACTTTTTTCTTTCAAAATGTATACAGACACATGCATTTTCTATACTTACCCATGCCTTGATTTTTATCTGTCTCTACATCAAAATAAAGTGAGAAAAATTTCATCAAAGTCACTGGGTTGATACAGGAGTAAATGTGGTATGAGGAAAATCATTACGCCCATTCTCTTAACGTAGAGTAAACAAGATGTTCACTAGTGTTACTAAGCATGTATTTAGTGCAAATAAACCCAATACCTGGCCAAATACAGAAATGTGTAACAAAGCCCAGGTTATGATTCCAGTTTACTGCGACAGAGAAGTGCCTCACTCCCTCCTGCATGGGTACTGCACACTATCGTCTAAGGTTTTTCCCAACAATTACAATAAGACAGGAATTTGATTTTCCACAAAAAAAGCTAGATGAAGGCAAATATCCAGACCTAACCCAAGTTTCCCTTCTGGAATGGCAGCAGACATAAAACAGTACTTGTTTTCATGACTGGGGAGCTGGGAAACACAGGATAATAAACACAGGCTATCTTAATTATGAGGTTCTCAGTACTTTCTGGAGGAAAGAGGTTCTGCATGGCTACTCCCTGCCTTATTGACTATTCCTCCTGTTCAGCTCTGTCGTGCTGCCACCTCACCATACTTGCACCTGGTCATTTTTTTCAGTCCCTCCAAGAATACTTGCCACCCAGAACATTAAACTATGAAAAATATTATTTGGACAATCCCCGTATATTTCTCATGTCATGAGTCAACAGCATAATTTTCACCCGTGGCACATCTCTCTCATCGCTAGTCCTATCCCAAATCTCAATTTTTCTTCAAGCACACAGAAATTAAAAAGGGGAAAAAAATCAGAAGGCAGTAAAAGATAACATCAGATAAGCCAAACTCTGACTACCAAGAGATTTTCAGCCATTTAATGGTTTTGCTGTTATTATCACCCTCTCCATGGCAAAAATCAAAAAGGATTATCTGGCCCATAATTAGGGAAAGAGTCCAAAGTGTTTGCTTTTTGCAATGGGATCGTGTTGTTCTCTCTGTTCCTTTAAAAGGATTATTTAAAAGAAAATAATCAAACTACAAGTTTATTACATAGAAGCTGGTGGGAAAAGCCATTATTAGGGAATGGTAGCTTGTTTTGAGATCTTGTATTGGCATGGCTATGAATGTTGTTACAACACAATGTCAAGCTAAATATAACATTCATTCGGCTGATTTATTTCCCTTTTTTAATTCAATATTGCTCAATGTACCTCATGTACAGTCAGCATAAAATCCTACATAGAAATTATTTGGAAAACAGTGTTTCTCCCTTAAACTTGACATTAAATTATCATTACTACATTTCAGTTTTGGGGAAAAAAAAATCTCACTCTAAACTTGTGCTGATGTTGCTATTAATTCAGAACTACTGTAACAAAAAATGAAGACGAAAAGAAATTTTAGTTAGATGATCACCTCACTGAGAAATTCATTAAATGAAAACCACACTTGGTATGTAAAGAATGTGTATTGTCATAGCAATCAAAAGGGTTTTTATTTAACAGTATTATAGATACAAATAAATAAATTGCTAGGTTAATTTTCAAGGAGTCTAACTGACTTAACATTTGAATTAATAAAACCTCTGAATTTTACCAGAAACAGCAAGACAAAATTAAGTACTTTAATAGTATCTAATATTTATATGGCTTCTGAGAATGTAGAAATGTTGGTCTTATGTCTAAGCTACTCCTACAGGATGCAAACATCTGGCTTTGATTTAGACTATGGGAACTTTCAAGTTCTTAGTTTTCTCTAGATTTTAATTCTGCAGACAGAGGCCAGTGTACAAACAAATCACTGCAACAGCTCCAAAATTTATTATTAATACAGTAAGGGGCGACAACTGACATTCTGTAACTAATTGCATCTCCAATGAAGTCCAAAAAACATATAAGCTACAGCTGAAATAATGAACAATCACAGTAATTTATGATGAAATACAATTAGTATGATGAATCATAGTAATTTATGATGAAATTCATAACTCTCCAGAATTGCCATGAAAACCTGATGTGTGAGATGAAAGCACAGCATTAACTACGATTTTGAGCTATTCAAACTATTTCATATGAGCTCCTAATCCTTGAAATTCTGCATAACACACCCAACTGTGATTTGTGGATACCGGTGTAGAACTCTCTAAACTATTTAATTTTGCACGTTAGCTCCTGTCTGGTTAAGGGTCTGGGTTTTTTTTCTTGAGGGGACAATCAAGGACGCATGAAGAAATAATCTAACCTGTGTTTTCCATTGCATGTGAATGGTTCTCAAGGACAATCCATGATACCTGCAGTATGGGAGCTACTAATGCTAAAATGCCAGCTCTTTTAATGTTAGCCCACTACCATCCAACCTAAAAGATAGGTTGGAATAGAAATATCACATCCTTTTCTTCTCAGTCCACTTACCAATATATACTTCTAGACAAGGATATTATCATACATTTATACTGTATTTTCTTACACACATGATCCTACCACTAAAAGCATTTGCATGGTTAATATAAATTTAACACCAGTTTTTGGATGAGTCTGTCCGTTTAAGCCAAACCTCTTAAGACAGTCATCTTCTTTTACAGAACAACTGGAACATGGTACTGTTGGATGAAAAAAAATCCCATCACACTCAAGCTACATCCTAAGAGAATGCAATCATCAAACAAACAAGACAACTTCCAAAAACACTTTGACAAAACTGAAATATGGATATGACTTAATTCTTTGTCAGGCAAGACAACAAAAGCATGCTGTGGCTATCAACCGTTGTCCCACATAACGTCACCAAGCATGTATGTCCCAAATTTTATGTTTTAGTGTTTTCTTTAAATACCTCAATACAAGCAAGGATTTAGTTGAACATCATGTCTGGTAGTCTGCTTTATAAAACTAAGTTTATAGCTTATATGTGAATTTGGAGAACAAAAATTATCATAAATAGAATCAAGAAACTAAAGAAAACCAAGGGTACATTAATAGAACTCTGCTTTTCAAAATGAGAAGAGCAACTCATCAATTAAGCTCATCACATCATTCACGATGTTAATGAATTTATGTTTTTTCAAAAACTTCAAGGTAGAGAATACCATTATATTATAATTTCAGTTTTTACCAGAAACACTGGTGATGTACAATGGATTATGTATGGACTGAACTTTTCCAGTGATAACTAAACACACAAAGAAGCAGCAATATGACAATTGCCATGTACCAAAGGGGCAGGAAAAAACCCAACCCATACACTTAAAATTAAAGGTATTAATTTTTTGCAAAGACAAAAAAACTTCTGAAATTTATTTCTTGTATTTGCTAAGGCCCAAGGAGTCAAACAAATGATCAACTTCCAAACAATATAATCTATCTAACAGCTCGTCCATCCCCATTAAGTAACAGCCTCAGGGAATCGTATACACAATAAGTCATAGTAACAAGCAAGCAGTAAACACAACAGGGAGACCTTCCTGGGTGTCTACTTCTTAATAATTACTTTACAACAAGCCAGCAATTAATTTTTTTACAATAACAATTTTTAAAATTTAGAGGCCACATGAAACATGCAGTGCAAATATGTTACTGAAACTGCATTAAAGAGGAAAGAGGAAAGCAACGTGTATCTGCAGAACCCATTGCTTTCTCTCTTCAGATCAAAAAATCTAAATAATCAGCATTGCAGCCAATGACCAGGAAAAACTGGGTTGGCAATTTAAACAAAGAAAAAATACGGAATATTTGAACTAAAATTAAATAATTGACAGTTGTCCTTGTAATGCTTGCATTATTGGCTGTTCTAACTCGCAAGCTGTAGTTTGCAGCCAACAGCTTTGACAAATCCCTCATTTCACCCAAGCAGCCACACTGATGGGTTACTCAGGTTAGCACTTCTCATTTTGAACCAAAGATTTCAAAAAAGTGGCCAAATCAAAACTCAATGGAAAAACTGGGAGAATGATTAAGTTGATCATATCCTGACTTCTGTCCTGTTATATTGATAGTCCTTGAAAGGCCCATATTTGCTTTCATTCTAAAGCTACAAAGGTGTCTTGGCATTGATTACATGGTGTTACCAATTATCCAGCAAATGCTACCAGAGTTTCTGAGGAAATAATGTCAATTAAATTTTGCATATATTTAGGAATATTCAGAATGTAATTTGGAAATATGTTTACTTCCTCCTCTCTGTTTCCTCATTTGCAGTGACCCCTTTCTATCTACTTTTCTTGGAAGACTGTCATTGATGAAGTGGCTTTCAAAGATGTCTGGTATTAAAATACATCAGGCAGTCTGACTTTCTATAAAACAAAACTTGACTTTCTGCAAAAAATAGAACTGACTTTACAGAAAATTGAAGTAGAATCTTTCATTCAATCAACATGTTTCACATGTCACATTACACAGTTAATGCACAGGCTTCTACCCATTATAAGTGCTGTTTCTTATTTGAAAACACATCTAGCTGTTAACAAAACATAAAAACACGGTGCAGAGCAGTCCAGCCAACTGAGCCAACATTAACAGCATGCCAAACAGCAGGAGGAAAATCATTTCACATGACCTGCGTTTTCTGCGGAAAAAAAATTCTCATTTCCAAAGGAGAAAAGCAAAACATATTTCTCAACATGCATGCTATTTATGCAAACACAGTTGATCAGCAGGAAAGCAGATAAAGGACACAAAGACAGCAAAAGACACCTTTGTGTCCTCTAGGAAGGAAACCCCCATGTCTGTGCAACCACACACACACATACAGACACAGATAAAATGGACGACTCCACAAGCCCCAAGGAGTTAACCCGACACATTTTCCCCGGGTGATCAGGTGCAAGCCAAAAATTCCTCCAATGAAAAAAATGTGAAGTCCTGTTTTCTTCACAAAATAACCTGTCGGAACAGGTCATAGAAAGATTATTGTTATTAGAGTAATTAGATTAGTATTAGATTATCTAATTAGTATTATCTAATAATAGATAGATTATCTAATAGATTATCTAATAGATTATCTAATTAGTATTAGATTATTGTTATTAGAGTAATTTGAAATGTCTGCTGTAAACACCACCTATTGGATTTTTTTTGCAAACTGAAGACTTCCACAGACTGTCTGGAATGTGCATGGAGCATGCAAGTACACCGGAGAAAATACCTTCTGAAAAACTTACCATACTAATATGCAATTAGTATTAATTCACTATTAAAGTGTCTTTTAAAACAAACAAACAAACAAAAAAAAACGTCAGCAAAACAGAAAGGAGATATATTGACGTATCAATGTGGTATTATTGACATGGTATCTCAGCACACCACACTGAGGCATGGCATTAACAAGCTCAGAGCCTTTCCTAAAAGGAAAACATTCTGGTTACAAATGCACAGCAGAATCCACATAGCTATATCTGTGTGACAGTCCTACTCCTTAAGGGAATGAAGAAATTTGCCTCAGCCAGAACATCAGAACATTGCATGCTATAATGCCGGAGAATCCACAGATGTCACTCGTTGATTTTTGCTATTTTTGCATGAGCACTCACCATTTTAAAAACTGCATGAGAGAATTAAGTAGGTTTTCTAATTAGAAGTGTCTCATCATGGCTTTGAAACTGTCACTAGAGCACAGATTTAAGCAGGTCAAAGAAACTCAGAAAATGGTTGTTGATAATCTATTGTTCTCAAATTCAGTGGAGAAGGGAGAACCACATTTATTCAAGGTAATCTGAAAACTTCCATGCTTCTTCCAAGATGACATTAAATGTATTTGTACAAAATGAAGAAATGATCCGAAGTTCTATGTGCTGTCACAAAAGCTAAAAGACCATTTTTAAGACAGATAAATATACATGCAGATGCTCAGGATCGTGACTGACTTTCTGACCTCACCCTCCTCTTTAGATGGTTTATGAGGTAATTTAATAATATGAACCATAGAAGTGGTTACTCCCCCAACAAACCTTAAAAATGTGTAACATTTTTTGTGAGCAATTTTCCCGCTCTTTTAA
>VZTQ01007483.1:89274-132128 GCA_013400755.1 Pelecanoides urinatrix | reverse complement strand
GCACTGTTTCAAATTTTCCCAACTCATCAGCCAGCCTGAAATACTACATCCATTTTACAGTTGCTTTCCGGTGGAACTAAGAACCATTATCACATAGTGGAATTAGGAAGAGATGTAGGAAAACACATATGACATTGTTTGCCAGGTATTAAGAGTCCCACCTGCAATAATGACTCAGTGAGCTACATGATTTTCCTGTAAAGCAGGAATTCCACTGTTCAGTCAGAGTCCCTTCATCATGATATTAAGCTGTTATCCATCTCACCTAACCTCAAAAGTCTATGTTATGATGTTTACAGCTAATCATCCGGCTATTTTCTGTCCTCAATTGAATTTTTCAACAAAGAATGCCTGCAAAGTTTAACTGATTTTCTACTTTAACTTAGATTTTTTTTTTTTTTACATTTCTGCAATTTTGCTTAAAACTGTTTAAATATAGTATCAGAAGGAAAAAAAACTAGGATCAGGACATTGCCAAACAATCACTGGTCTCAAACTCCCTCTTGGACTTGATCTTTGAGTGAGTATTCAGTGCACCTCATTATCAGCAAAACATTTTCAGAGTAGAACACAGATACTACAAAGAACAACTAAACAAGTATTACATTTTTTTTACATTGTTGTCCTTGTTATCTGGCTGCAGACAAGCCAGCTGAGTACAGAGAGGCAGGAACCAGCTATGATAAAAAAGAGGAATATGGCAGTTCACCAAGTCCTACTTGGGATGCTGTTTATGGACTATCTTCAGTCAGGAGCTGGAAGAAAAACTAGCTTCCAGAACTGAAAGCAAGTCTGACAATTTGCACAAAATCTGCAGGCAGAACTAAATTCCTGCACGTGTTGCAGAGTACAGCCCTCCTGCATCCAGCACCCCGGTGGTGATGCCCTCTCTCTTAAAAACATCCAACACTGCCAAAAAGCATAATTTACTCAAAACACATATGAGCCAGGAGGTTCTGTGAGTTTTTAAGAATTATTTAGTCATGAAGATACAATAATGAATTGCATCAAACACTGGAATCACTACGTTGTCATATACACATTGAAAGATTATACTGAATGCTCTCGATTCGATTTTGCTTGTTTTTTCTGTAGTTAGAAAACTAACGTTTATTAAACTAGCTGCCCCAAATTCTTTTTTATAAATCACTTTGGGCAGTCGCATACACGCACATAAACACTGTGCAGATGTGAAATTAGGTCCCAGGTGCTCAGCAAGTATTAAACGTGTAAGCTGTACATGCTGTTTTGTACAAGAGATTAATTGCCACTTTTTAGAGTGTTGAACATGCCTTCTAGTTTCTAAGAAATAAAAGACGTAAAAGGTTAAGTAACTGAAGATCTGAATATTAAACCTCAGATTTATATTAAACATATAAATATTAACTACCTCCATATTTGAATTTTTAGATATCAACACCATTGAAACTGAGAAAACGAAATGCTATCTGTTTTCAGAGAAATATATTGAACTACCTGATGTTAACCACCTTCTTTTATGGCAAATGAGGCATTTTTATTATTTTGAGGTCTTTAATCGAACAAAATCTGTTATCTATGTATAAACCAAATTTGACAAATTTTCCTCTTTTGGTAAGTGACTTCTTGGTAAGAGATTCCACTGAGAATACTGGTGAAGAACAGTAAGAAAGAAGTAAAGAAGTTTCTAATTATTATCATTGTAATCTTGAAAAGCTTCTAAAATGGATTACTTCTTTTTAACTCTCACATTAGTTTGCCTAGCTTTCAGGTTCATGTATTTTTTAAAATAACTTCTATAGCAGAGTGTGGGGGTGTGTGACTGCACAAGTCAAACTCATCTTCTTTTACTAACAGAAACTCATAAAGGTCTACTCAAAAAAACTGTAATACGAACAAAACTCCTAGATTCCAAATAGATGCATGAAGAATGTATCTCTGTCCACAGATTCCCATTTGATAAAATTCTGACATGTCTGACCTTCCTCAAGAGAACAGATTCAGAGCTGTGTCACTCCACATTTGCAACAGTGCTTTTACTTTTCAGAGATATTTTTACCAGTCAAAATAAGCCTTCAGGTGCTGCTATCTAAAAAAATCCCCCCCCAAATTCATTTATTTGAAGATTATATTGTGAGTATAAGTTTTTCTACCCTCTAGTAACAACAGCTGAGTACAAGTGGATGACTCAGTGCGTAAGAAATCCAAACCATGCATTCAGGAACAGCACTGAGATTGCAGTACTTGCTAGAAAACTATCTGTTTTAAAGCCAATAAATAAATTATGCTTCTCCACTGAATTGTTATTTTTATCAGTGATGTCAATAAAATGTTTTTCAATGTTTCTTCACTTTTCATAATAGTCTTCAGATGATTGGTCAAAGTATAGCTGAATACAAATAACTAGAAGCAGCTTGATATGATGCTTGCTATTCAACTTCACTCTTACAATCTGCCATTTGCAAGTAGACACACAAACATGAAGATATAAGCAGACAATAATCTAAAATTGCATGTAGCTAAAATTATTAATGCATTGGTGACATTAATTTGAATTTAAATATGCCTTCAGTTCAACAGATGTGCAACATTCAACGGCAGTCAAACAGCACATATAATAGAAACCACAGCCAGCAGACAGGAAACAAAGAGGCAAAACTATTATGAAAGCAGGCGTATTTGCACAGATAAGTCATTTTTATAAGCAATGCCCTAAACCTAGTTTCTCTGCCACTGCCGTTTCTTTAGCATTACATTAATACCAGATTCACCTTTCCTCACTGATTTCCTCCTAATCATCTTGTTCCAGTACAGTTAAGGAAATCTTCCAAAAACTACTTCTCCTGAAATGAAAGTAAGTCAATTTTATAGTATTTCTGTCTCCAGGAGAAAAAGCAGCCATCCAGGGAGCACCGCATATTCCCTCTGGGAGAAAAGATCTTAGAGCAAAGAGAGTTAGTCCACATCACACCCACTGAACAAGGGGCAGAAGTCCAATACTTGATGGTGAAATCATGTACTCTTCCTTGGTCTTACTGTCTGTGGCCTATCACTTATATCAGCAATACATGAAAAAAAACCCAACCCAAACCAAACCAAAACAAAAAAACACAACAGGGAATCAGGATGGTAGGAAGAATGGGTAATCAGTTAAAAGACTGTAGTAAGAGAAAGACGTAATTGGGCAGCAGCAGGACAACCCAGAGCACAAGACTTGTAAACCAGTGATCTGCACAAGAAAGATCAACCCTGTAAACATAGCCCCCGAAAGCGTGCAGATCCGCATAAGGAGAACAACCCCTTTGCAGAATACAGCCGGATGATTTCAGGTTTGTCAGCCAGCATTCAACAAGGTTGAAAGCTTGAAGTTTTTTTTACTCCGTTCTAAAAATCTTCCTCAGTTGGGAGACCAGTAAGAGGCTCAAACATTTTTAAAACATCCGCACGCTACCAACCTGTGCTACCTGCTTTTTCTTTAAAACTTCAAACCTGCTGCCAACCACCTTAACATCAAGATACTAAATCCATACAGGCAGGATGTTTTAGCTCTCCTACAGAGTTTTCTAGGAATAAAATTATAAAAATGCTGGTGCTGTGGATTAATTTCTGTCATTATGGAAATCTGGACAGAACAATACCAATGGTTGCTTCCAGTTTTATAAGAAACTGTAGTCTATTTTAGGTAAAAATTTATATACTTCACTAGGTTTTACTTTGCTATCCGTGATGATCCTGTCTTCTGACAGATCCAGTTTCCATTTTAAGAGCTGTCTAGCTAAAAGTTTCAAAAGTATCGCTATGTACCAGCAGCCGCTCACATTAAACCAACAAGAAGAAAATGGAAAGTTTCAAACCATAAAAATGGTCTTATTGTTTGTCACTTAACCTTGTCTAAATAACTTTTGAATGCTTAACATAGATTTTCATCACACCCTTTTTCATCCTATGCAGTATCTCAACTGTTCTCCAAAATAGGGTTTCCAAGACACTTAAGCCTTGATTTTAGTATTAAGATACCACTTCCAGAAACTTAAGTCTCTGTCTTGTGGTGGTCAAAAATACATGCTCTCAACTGTACCCCTCCACGGAGAACTCTCTACTTGTCATAAGCATTCTTCCTCTGAAGATCTTACTGAGATAGCTTAATCAGTGCTCACTCTTCAAAAATACAAACTTACTTTGAAACATCTGGGTTTTTTGATGTGTTATCTGAATAATTATATTGTTAGAAATCTCCTTTGCATCGAAGTCATATCCTCAGTCCTCTGCCATGAAAAATTCATTAAGGGTAGATGAAAAAAAGGCTTAAGTAAAAACTTCTCTGAGAGCTTTCAAATCAGTGGTTGTTGAGCCTTGCAATTGTTACGGTCTCAAGACGTGAAACAGAAACAGACTTCACTTCAAAGTCAGTAGCCCCTTGCAAAGCTGCCTGTCCCCATTTCCCACTTGTATGCCACAAGTCTATATCCTAACGAATTCTGAAACTTCTACAGTTGTCCACAGAGTAGATCATCCAAATCTCCCATTTCAGAGAATAAGTCTAAGAAAGTAAGTGTTCAAATCCATTCCTGCTGCTATCCCCAGGAAGATTGCTTCCACCCTTCTTGCAATGCCTCCTCCTGGATTACTACCAGGATGGGCAGAACTGCTGTTTACACAGACAAAAAGAGGCACAGGGAGAAAGAAAATGAAGTATCAAATGGAGATGGTGTTTGCAAGGCAATGTGATTTTTAAAAAATGTAACTGTGGTCATTCTCATGTTGTTCATTAGGTTCCTGCCTGGGCATCTCCTGTCACCAGAGACAAAATAAGGAGGGGAAAAAAAAAGGCCTCAGCAGTGCACGGAAAAAATATTGAGTGCAGAGTAAGATCTCTCCATCCTCCTGACTGAATCCTTAAGCATCTAATTCGAGAGAAATAGACACTAGCAAAATCCTTGGAGGGAGAGAAAATGCTTTCATAGTTTTTCCCTCAGTTTACTTGCTCTGCCCTTGCCTGCTGGGTTTTTCAGGAAGAAGTACATTTGTAAAGGAACAATTGTGCTCCACCTTACAAGTTATCACAAAATCTATATTGGAAGCCTCAGCTCAAGCTTCTATTTTCTTATTTCCTATCTCCACTATGCAAATGACATTTTTCCCTACATTTTGCATCTTTTTTTTTTTGCAAGAAAAATCTGTACTCAAGTTTTTCCTTGCAGAGACTCTAAAATTGTTTTTTTTGGTCGTGGTGGTATTGCCCAAATATACAAGAAATACTTTAAATCCTGAGCCTCGGACCACTCAAAGAGAGTAAATTCATCCTGGCTGACATCAAGGATGTCCTCTATAAATTTCATTCCAAAAGTGGCACCTTCTCAGCAGAGAGTTTTCCAGGATTTTCTTAATTTTTTTTGTTATTATGTATGAAGCTCCCTGTATTCCCTGGAAATTAGTACAGGGGGTGCTAATAGGGGTACACCCTGTATCTGAATGGCTAATAGCTATGGCAACATGCTGAATTGCCACCTGAGAATAAAATGGGGTTTTGATTGCCACTTACTCATGAAGCAGCTAGACAGTCCCATGATTACTTTATCCAAATACCACCTTCCTTTTCCACAGTGCACCACCTTCCTGAAATTTTCACTGCATTCACATTGTAAGAGATCACTTATCATATCCAGTGCTTCTGCTACAGCTCACAGTTTGTCCACGCTGGCAAGTCCATCATGATTAAGTAGCACATGAGTTTAATTGTAATAGGTATTCCCAGATAACTCCATGCATGGGCACTTTCACCCATTTTAGATTAATTTATAAGAGCTATTGCTGCAGAATTTCATGTACAGAGAACTCCTCAGCATGATGAGACACGCAACAGCCCTTCCCTATTCTCTGTACTCTTACACTCACATCTCATGATGCTAAGATAAAAACTTGTCCATCTTGAGTCTCTGAGAGAAACTTGTTTAAATGGATGAAGCAGAAGAAGTAGGTTGTTATACAAATACAGAAAAAACATTTTGTTTACCACTTAGTTTTGTTGATTATACTGTAACATGAAATTTGACAACTTAAAATAAAAATAAAATATGCAGTAAAATTAACCAGAAAAGGTTGGAAATAGCAGTCTTCAAGTAATTTTACAGGATTTGTATATTCACTGATGTTTCTAGAAGCTTTGCTTGCTGGTACCCATAATAAAAGCACATAAGAAGTCATTCTCTGTAAAGAACGTGAACCCAGAGATTCCAATCTCGCAGCACCCCAGTTACCAGCTTGGGTCTTCCCCCACCCCTCCTATTCTTCTCACCATTGGATGGGAAACATGGTTTATTCCCTTTGGTGCTACTTGAATAGAAGAGATAAATGTATATAGCTAGATGAAAGAAAGCATACTGCAAGAAAGAAATTCTTAGTTCTGGTTTAGACACTAGAGCTACTTACTATGAGTGGAAATATTTGTATCAAATACATGGATTTCCAAAATCTGCCACTAAAGCCTCATCACAGTCAAATGTGCATAAAGAAGAGTAGATTTTAAAACCTTTTTATACTTACTGCTAATTCACCGTCAAATAATCAAAACTGTATTACCTGTTTTCTAGTATTTCTCTGGCACTAGTTAGATAATTATGGGAATCACAGCCTCTACAAAATCAAAACACTTAGCAACTCTTTCAGCTGGGTAAGTGGAAAGATAAATTAAAAATCTTTATGTACTCAGATGGATGAAGCAACACAAACCGTCTTCCAGACACAAGATTTGGATGGAGCTCTGCCATTTGCAGTAGGGTTTTTTTTTGTAGATCTTCCATATTTTGAACTGACTGAAAAGGGAGGAGTTTTCATACCTTCTGGAGTGTCTGTGTGCTGGAACACTAAATCTGGAAGCTGGTGGGTAATCGAGGTGTCTCCGAGACACGGTGCCACTGCCTGAAAAGTCTGGATCATCAAGACAGTCAATTCTTACCTAAAGTGTGGGATTTTTGACAGAGGTACCTCAGGGGAACACCAGGAAACACACTATAAAAGGAGGGAGAGGCAGCAATCTCAATAAAACCACTGGCTTTAAAAGCTGTGGATAACATTCTTCACCACATTAGTCCAAAGTGGCAGTGGAAACACCTTGAATAACTATGGATTTCTGCCAAGTAAGTACTGGTAATTAATATTTAAACAGGGAATAGCTCCAGGTTTTAAGTAGGGCAAGTCAAAAATATATGGAAGGAAGAAGAATCTGAATAAGGTGGCAAGATGCTGTGGCTTTAATGCAATGCCCCGACAGTAACGAGTTACTGTTTGCAAACTCAGAAATGCAGAAGCACTTAGCATGAGAGTATGCCAGTCAATTATTCTCCATGCTAAAATCATTTTTATGTCAAAATTAATAGAGGAAGCAGCCTCCAGTGTCTGCATTAACAGCAGTTCTGCGAAGATATGATAAGTGTTAGATACGCGTTTATATACTTGCAACCCACAATCCTGCTATCTTTGGCTAGATTAATCACTCATCCACAACTTTAAAACCTTGCTTTCTGTTCGACTGAAGTCTTCCAGTTTTTCTACTTCAGACAATATTTAAGGAAAGAAAATACTTGTCATATATGCAAATGAGGCGAGTGAAAAATATGTTTGTTTAGCCACAATGAAGGCATGCAGGTTGGATCTGGTGTGTGTCATAGTTGAGAGAGCTGAGTTATATTGTATTAATAGGTTAGTTACTCATGAAATCACAGTTTGAGCTGAACGTAGTGAAGTACAATTGCACTTCATGAATACTCTGGACTCCTGAAAGAAAAAACTGGGAAAGTTTTCAAGACAGCGTAAGTATTTTCAATTTGTATCTTGAAACAAAATTTCATTTTGAAATGTGATTGTTGTGGCTTCCTTAGCAAAATGAAACACACTCCAAAACCACATAATGTATTACTTCAGGAAACAAACACCAACTCTTTGTTTTGGAGGGAGAACATTTTTCTCCATTTTGATCAGCAAAACACGAGTTATTCACAAAGGTCACATCAGTGCAGTGAAAGATATTGGAGATACCACTGTTTTTTCATTTATTGGAAGTGTTGCAAGGTACATAACGGTTGACACAGGAATTACAGGAAAAGGAGAAACAATCTCATGGTTAGAACAGTGGAATGAAACTCTGGAGGTACCTCCTGTTTCATCCAGATGGCTCGTGACTGGTTGATACCTGTGCTGCTCATTTTGTGAACTCCAGATGTTGTAAGCAAAACTGATGAGAACTTAAATCTACAATAAATGTATCATCTCTGAGCTGAATTTTTTAAATTCTCTTTAAATGAAACAGACTACCGTGACAGTATCAGATAGCCAGAGTGTGCTGCCTCAGTTTCCTATTTCTGCAAAGACAATGACATAATCTCATTTCAGAGAGTTGTTATGGAAATGTTTTCAGACACATTCCTGCAAGGAAATTAATCACTCTATTTCAGGAGCAAGTTTTGAATAGAATGCAATAAATAATGCTCAACCCTGCTGTTATTACAAGGCAAACAGGCTTTGAACTGTAACTCTTCTCTAGGGTAAATAACAGGGATTAAAAAAAAACAACTTTCATGCAGGTTTGGGCTCTGGACTTGTATCTTCCCAGTTTGCCAACCAGAATTGCATAGACAGTGTCGTCCAAAGGGCAGTCTCAGAAGTACTTCTTAACGGAGCTAAAAAATGACTGCTCAGGTAGCAGGAAACTAAGTATAAGAACAGTCATATTGGGGTAGACCAAAGAGCTCAGCAGAATTAACAGCAGTTTACAGCAGAGGTTTACAAAACCAGTGAACAGCAATCCTGTACTGCTATACTCTTCGAGTTTCCAGCAATTTACAATGCGAGACTTCTCAAGTGAGAGTAGGTGCCTTCACACTAGGAAAAATCCTGCAAGGGATTTTCTTTTATGAGTATGTCCATATTGCTTTTTGAACCTGAGCAAAAGCTATGCCAATAAAACATGCCAAAGTGTAACTGTTTACCAAAACACTGGATTAAAAAGTACTTCCATCGGTTTGCTTTAAGGTGAGACCACCTCATCCAAGAGCAGAGGAACAAGACAAGACGTGTGCCCCCAACACAGATGACCCAATCCATTCTGATGTCTTAGCACGTACCTTTCTATTGGCAAGTCTTTAAGCCCTGCTTAATGTTTTGTTCATCTTCCACCCAGGAAGAACTTTTAATAAGTTTGATTTTTTTTTAATCCTTGAATGGACCAAAAAAGTTTCACTTTACTTGAACAGCAGGTACAAATACATATCTGAAAGAAAATGAGGAAAAAATATCAGCTTGTATCTTTATATACTACTTGTATCCTATATTCTGTGTGTAGACATTGTGTTACTTCTCTCTCAGCTTCTCTAACAGTGTCCTTTTAGGCTCAAATAATACTGTCATACAAAAACATTTCAACAAACTAATGGACAACAACTCACTACAAAGTCTTCTGCATTTTTCAGAAAAAATCTGCATTACCATTGAGATCATTGCATAATAGCTCAAAAGCTGTTGTAGAGCCACCTATTACTGAATGAGGAGATACACTAAGTGAACACACCCACCGCATGGCACCACTGTCTTGTGCCATGACGAAGAGTCTCGCCTTTATAGAAGAACAGAAAACAGTATGTAGTCACATATTACATCACAAGCCAAAGATGGGCTAAATAAAGGCCATTCAGGCAACATTAATTCTTGTGTTTCCTTCCTTTGTAGTGCTTGCCTGACTTTGCATACTTAATGTTCTTGTAGCATTTTTTTGTGTACATGTTTTTTTTTTTTCCCTAAACACACAAGTTAGTGCAGCTGAACAGGAAAGGAGATGTATGAACTCAGACATTTCAAAAAGCTATAAAANTTCCTTAGCAAAATGAAACACACTCCAAAACCACATAATGTATTACTTCAGGAAACAAACACCAACTCTTTGTTTTGGAGGGAGAACATTTTTCTCCATTTTGATCAGCAAAACACGAGTTATTCACAAAGGTCACATCAGTGCAGTGAAAGATATTGGAGATACCACTGTTTTTTCATTTATTGGAAGTGTTGCAAGGTACATAACGGTTGACACAGGAATTACAGGAAAAGGAGAAACAATCTCATGGTTAGAACAGTGGAATGAAACTCTGGAGGTACCTCCTGTTTCATCCAGATGGCTCGTGACTGGTTGATACCTGTGCTGCTCATTTTGTGAACTCCAGATGTTGTAAGCAAAACTGATGAGAACTTAAATCTACAATAAATGTATCATCTCTGAGCTGAATTTTTTAAATTCTCTTTAAATGAAACAGACTACCGTGACAGTATCAGATAGCCAGAGTGTGCTGCCTCAGTTTCCTATTTCTGCAAAGACAATGACATAATCTCATTTCAGAGAGTTGTTATGGAAATGTTTTCAGACACATTCCTGCAAGGAAATTAATCACTCTATTTCAGGAGCAAGTTTTGAATAGAATGCAATAAATAATGCTCAACCCTGCTGTTATTACAAGGCAAACAGGCTTTGAACTGTAACTCTTCTCTAGGGTAAATAACAGGGATTAAAAAAAAACAACTTTCATGCAGGTTTGGGCTCTGGACTTGTATCTTCCCAGTTTGCCAACCAGAATTGCATAGACAGTGTCGTCCAAAGGGCAGTCTCAGAAGTACTTCTTAACGGAGCTAAAAAATGACTGCTCAGGTAGCAGGAAACTAAGTATAAGAACAGTCATATTGGGGTAGACCAAAGAGCTCAGCAGAATTAACAGCAGTTTACAGCAGAGGTTTACAAAACCAGTGAACAGCAATCCTGTACTGCTATACTCTTCGAGTTTCCAGCAATTTACAATGCGAGACTTCTCAAGTGAGAGTAGGTGCCTTCACACTAGGAAAAATCCTGCAAGGGATTTTCTTTTATGAGTATGTCCATATTGCTTTTTGAACCTGAGCAAAAGCTATGCCAATAAAACATGCCAAAGTGTAACTGTTTACCAAAACACTGGATTAAAAAGTACTTCCATCGGTTTGCTTTAAGGTGAGACCACCTCATCCAAGAGCAGAGGAACAAGACAAGACGTGTGCCCCCAACACAGATGACCCAATCCATTCTGATGTCTTAGCACGTACCTTTCTATTGGCAAGTCTTTAAGCCCTGCTTAATGTTTTGTTCATCTTCCACCCAGGAAGAACTTTTAATAAGTTTGATTTTTTTTTAATCCTTGAATGGACCAAAAAAGTTTCACTTTACTTGAACAGCAGGTACAAATACATATCTGAAAGAAAATGAGGAAAAAATATCAGCTTGTATCTTTATATACTACTTGTATCCTATATTCTGTGTGTAGACATTGTGTTACTTCTCTCTCAGCTTCTCTAACAGTGTCCTTTTAGGCTCAAATAATACTGTCATACAAAAACATTTCAACAAACTAATGGACAACAACTCACTACAAAGTCTTCTGCATTTTTCAGAAAAAATCTGCATTACCATTGAGATCATTGCATAATAGCTCAAAAGCTGTTGTAGAGCCACCTATTACTGAATGAGGAGATACACTAAGTGAACACACCCACCGCATGGCACCACTGTCTTGTGCCATGACGAAGAGTCTCGCCTTTATAGAAGAACAGAAAACAGTATGTAGTCACATATTGCATCACAAGCCAAAGATGGGCTAAATAAAGGCCATTCAGGCAACATTAATTCTTGTGTTTCCTTCCTTTGTAGTGCTTGCCTGACTTTGCATACTTAATGTTCTTGTAGCATTTTTTTGTGTACATGTTTTTTTTTTTTCCCTAAACACACAAGTTAGTGCAGCTGAACAGGAAAGGAGATGTATGAACTCAGACATTTCAAAAAGCTATAAAAATTGAAGAGATTTAATTTAGGAAACTGAATAACAGGAAACACAAAGCTTTCTTCCAGGGACAGAACAAATTAAAAGTTTCCTCAGTTTCCAAACTTAGTTATTTCTGTAAGCCTTAACTGTAGACTAATATTTAGAAATCATTAAAATAATCTCTAAAATTTACTATTATTGCATGGCTCACTGGGAATGAAGCACTCAACTGAGAACACATTTCTGAAGGAAAGCAAATTGAAGTGGAGAGCAGGAACAGCCCAATGCTCAATGAATTTTAACATTCTTCAAGGTGGCATCATCTAACTAATTAAACTGATTACATTAGAGAACTCGAAAAGCCTAGAGATAAATTCCTAATCTTGAGTAGTCTTAAAATCCTTGATTATTAATCTGCTAATTGTGTGAAGGCATTTGCTATTAACTTTAGCAGTTCAGAAAAAGAAAACAACCTTTGACTATCGCTCAAAGCCATTTTAAATAATAAAGTGAATTTCTAAACTCTGATTCCCACTGCAGCTGCTGAAAGAAAGTAATTGCATTCTGTATCAGAAGGCAAATTTAAAGTTAACGGAAGGATAGTTAACACTGTTCTCAGACTTCCAAATATTAGTTTTTTCTGGTTCCCATTCCCATGGGAAATATTATTAATCACAAGACGTGCAGGGAGGAATCTATCCCCAGTGTGGCCATGTTCCTCTTTACTGTAGAAGAGAAAATGTTTAATGTTCTTAACCCTATTTACACCCAAGACTAAAGAAGCACTATTATCACTATGCACTAAGCAAGCAGTATTATCTGAGTTATACAAAAGTGAGGACAGAGAACAGAAGGAGGAAGAGGGAGGAAGCTACCAAGAAGGTGGCAGTTGGATTAAGTGATCGTTGTAGGTCCCTTCCAACTGAATTATTCTATTCTATTCTATTCTATTCTATTCTATTCTATTCTATTCTATTCTATTCTATTCTATTCTAAAGTTTGAGAAGGAGCAGTAGCTTGAACCCAGGTCTCCTAGCTCCTACTCTTTGAAATGTTTTTTCCTTATTGCACAATTTCTCTACAAGTTTCCAAGGTAGAACTTTAATTTGGGTAGACCTGGCACATCTCCCTGCTCATACAGAGATTGTGTCATGACTTTCCTGCATCAAATACATGTGGGGGAAAAGACAGTTTTGATTTCCCTTTTTTTTTCAGACTGCACTACAGAAAGGTGTGCCCTCTCTTCCCATAATGTTCAGCCTTTCCTTCCACACACCTCTTCTCCCAGGGCTACACTGCCAATAACCCTTGCAGCTATATATACCCTCCTGAGGGATGAAAGAAGGAAGGAGGAAATTGGAACCATTTTTATCATTATACAGGCTCAAGCCACCTCTTCCAGGAAAGTTCCTAAGTGAAAAGGAAAGTGGAACGTGAACAGAATTGGTCCCATGTCTTGTGCAACTTCCCTTGCCCACACAAACACCTAGACTTCAGACCTACAACTCCTCTTTCCTTCCAAGAAATAAATAACACCTCTTCTTTGGTATGGTTGGCCAGACACCCCCACATGTCTCTGATTTCCAGGGACTGTTTTTGTCTGCTTTCCTTAAACAAGAAGATGTATGTAATTTAATTGAATTAATTTTTAAATGTGCATCAATTCACTGAGTAGAATATTAAGAAACTCAAAGATGATTACCTTCTTAGGAGTTTTGTGGAAACAGCTAGCTGTAGCTAGCTGTAGCTCACATCCCATCCCATCCCCACACCAAAATATGCAGCCCACTTATCCATCATTAGGTATCAGCCAGCCCACTCTATAAATATGCTAACTACAGTTTAAAATCTGTTCTTACAATCAAAAGACACCATTAAAAAAGTTTTCACTGAACCACTTAAATATTTTAAAAACCCTTTCTGACAAGCCAAGCATGATTTACAGTGGGGACACTGAAGAATGCACACTATGAGTTCTTGGTTAAAAATAGAGGGAAAAAAGCTAGATAATTCATTCACATTCAATACTCACAAAATGATATTTGAAATGATACGGTTATTTAAATGGAAGAGGATATGCTGTTGATCTCTAAATGAAGCAACCGAACCCCATGCAAGCTCAGAACAAATACTGTGGCTAGTTACTAGCTCTCTGGCAATGGTCTATGAAGTGCCAGTCAAGGGGTATACAGGAATTCTTAATATCTTGTCTTCATTTTTATTACAATGTCCAGAAGCAGATTTTCTCAACCTGCCAGTCTTTTCAGAGCTAAAACAAAAGACTTCTGCTGACATCAAACCTTGGAACTGCCTCTGAAGGAGAACAGTGGCAGCCACATGATTTAAATTTTCAAAATTAGTTACCTCATTAAGTACTAATGCATGTTCAGCAGGAAGACAATCCTACACAGTGAGAGCGATATGGGCTAGATGATTAAGCTGAGCAGCTAGCAGAATAAACGTGTTCAGTTTCAGCAGGTAAAATTCCTGAGCTAAAGTTTTCGAGTTAATTGTTGTTTTGCTTTTTAATCCCAGTTTTCACCAAGGAATTACTACATAATAGGCCAGGTGAGGCTCGTGAAGGCTTCAGTGAGTAGTTGAGAGAATTAAGCAACATCACCATTTCTAAAGCAGCTGACTGTACAGGGCTACAGAAGGAAACAGTGGACTTTGCAGGTGCAAGTAAAGGAAAAAACATCTTCTACCATCTACTCTGTAGTTAACCAACATTACTGACCTACAGATACAAGTTTATATGCTCATCAGCCTTACATCAATCACTTTGGTAGCTTAATCTGCGATGTGAGTGGGGCTCTGCATCACAATTTATTATGAAAAAACCCACACCAGAAAGCCAGAAACCAAACAAAAAGCCTACCATCCAGAAAAAGGGTAAAAAAAAGTATGCTCAAGCATACTCAAGTAAATGCGAGTGTAGAAGATACAGGGTCTACGTTCATCTACTTCACACTATGTTTCCTGAACCTTTCCTGAACTCCATGCTGTACAATCTACACAAACAGCTGGAGGAAAAAAAAAAATGCTGAAAATTTACATCAAAAGTGAAAGACCCAGATCCAGATTCACTGCTTTTGTACCCTTTCTACGGTAAATTATTTCTTTCTGCAGTTCATAAAGAGGCTAAGGGAGCCAGAGTCTATAATCCTGCAACGGAAAGCCTGGAATACCTTAGCACAGTGTTTCGAAAACTCTGGCCTTGGAAATATCAAAAATCACACATAAACCAAAACCATATAAATAAAATTACCTACAAATGTATATTCATAGATTTTATAGGTATTATTAGACCACAGACTTCTGGGGTCCAATATACCCTTTTTCCCCCATGTAGTAATGTATTAAAAAAGAATAATGTGATCTCTGTTATATCTTTATTTCATTATTTCATTTTATCTGTTATAGTACATTCTTCAATATATAAGTGTATAGTACATTCTAATAAATGTCTGGTCGGTATATTCTCTACATCGTGTATAAAACCACACAGTACATTATTTTTTGCTTACACACATATAAACTCCGTGTTGGTGCTCCAAGCTGCCAAATACCAGTTCTTTGCAATTCAAAAAACCCTGCAAGTGTGTCCCTGTGGCACCTTTCCTGAGCTCTCAGGTTTATTAACTCAAGCACTGCAACTACCCAATTCCTGCCTCACTTTTCCTTTCAATATATGATGTGTGTCTCACTTCAGGATAGACAGCTGAAGATATGCAAATCAAAAATACATTTTGTTCTCTTATGATTATTTCACAGGGATAGCCATGAACATGGGGTAATGTTTTCATTGTACAAATTATTTTTCCTTCTTTCCTCTTGGAAGACTTTGTATTTAGTTGCGCCTGTACATGTTCATTATGCATTTTTAGGCCAGGTTTTCATTCTTCCAGCAGTGGACTCTTCCATGTACAAACACAACAGTTTTTTTCGATAGTAACAACACTTTTTGACAGAAAGGATGAGACAGGACAAGTTCTCTTTCCAATGGGATGAGTAAGAACATTTGGTGAAGTGCAGGAATGCCACACAAATGCTAATACAAGTTTGGTATTTTAAAAAAGAACCTGGTACACCCATCATTTTATGGGTATTTTACTGTTTTCCTTCAATCCTCCCTTAGCTGATAATTTTTTTTTTTTTTAATTTAAAACTGTTAAAGGTAGATACTAGATTAAATACCATTTCCACATATAGTATGAAACACTATCACTACTATTGATTTATTCTGAACTTTTAGGACCTACGAAGCAGTAAAAGGTGCAAGAGATTATTTCTTTAATAGATTATGGTAAGCACCTGAAAGCAGTAAATTTTTCCTTTCCTGACATTTGAAGCTCTTGCTAACGTCACTAAAATCGGCAAGACTGTTTATAGTGTAAGTTCTACAGTCAGGACTAAGTTTAAAGTGAGAAGTCATTCTACAAAGTTTTTAAACAGCTGTTTCAACAGCCATATTCCATAGGCACTTGAATTGTTTACAGTTTGCTTGCTGCCATAACGAACAAGGAATAACAGAAGAAATGGTACCAGAAAGAGCAAAAAAACCTTATATGAAATTTGGCAATGTATTGCAAGTATGTCTGGTGGAGACCTTATAAGGAGTAGGCATAGAAGAAAAAGAAGGTGAATCAAATAAGATAAATATTCCTAATGAGTGACAGAAAATGCTATACAGGAAGCTAGTTTAGATAACACCTATGCTAAAGAAGTGTCTTTTAAAAATACAGAGCTGTTGATGAAATACAGTGGAACCTTAGAATTCTATCATTGCCCAAAAAGGAGGCTCAAAATAATCTAAAGAAGGACTGGTAAGACTCTGACACTTCCCCTAAGTCCTTTTTCAAATTGTTGTCTTTTATTGTGCTTACAACCACCTTCTACATAAATTTCTTTATTCTTTCACTTGGATAAGGAATGCTATTGTTCTCTTTCCTCTTCCCCACCTATGACTTTTCTTCTCTAAACAACAAACTAATAGATAAAGCTAAAAATGAAAGCCAGCTGAAGATTAGAAAGATATTCCATTGTATCACTGTCTTGAACATGTCTTTGAAACCACTTCTAAAAATCTTTTATTATGTTAATACATTTTGTATTGATACTGTTCCCTACTGAAATGTAGACGACAATAGCATTTATGAGCATGTTTGAACTGCTCTTTTTCTTTTCTTCCTACCAATGCTCAAGCTTACGCCATAATTGCATAGGACAGCTAGAGGCACAGCCATATGTTATGGACACCGTCTCTTCCAGAGTGATCAGCAACTCTCAGTTCTGGCTCGCACACTCCACCTATCACAGGTATGCCGACATCCATGACAACACACATCCTGCCTGGCTCTCCCAGCTTAATTAGAAGTGTCATTTTTCTGGACTCAGACACTATGCAGTGAAATTGTAATGAGTCTAACGCATGTCTAAAACCATCATCTTCACAACAGACCCAGAAATACTTCATTATCATAACAGATCAACTATATCCTTGTTCTCCATATGATTTAATCATAACTGCTACTCTTTACACAACATGCTGGAGGAGTTATATTCACCAACTAAGTGCTAGCAGGGCCTCCTGTAAGCATCATTAGCAGAGGAAATGTAAGGTGAATACGGACTTCATGCAGATAATGAGCCTGCTGAAGAAAGTGACTCCGGAAAAGAGCGGCGTTGGTTCTGAAACGTGTCATTGAATAGGCCTTTTAGTATTTCCATTAGCAATCTTGCTGGTGATACAAAGCTGGGGAATGATATCAATACTGAGGTAGATTGGTATAGCAGAGGAATAATTGGATGAACTCAAGGAATGCAATAATACAGATGGGATAGTCTTTACTAGAACAACATGCCAGTTCTCAATATCTAGGGATTAATAGGTCCCTCTGAGCTGTGGGCTCAAAGACCTAATCAATCATAGGATCCACACTGTTCTCACTCCATGAAAAAGGCAAGTGGCATGCTAAGGCTGTATTAGATGAGGTATTTCTGGTAGAGAAACCCGAGTATCATTCTATAAGATCTCGGTGAGCTCCCGTCTGGATCATTATATACATTCATGGTCAATAAAAAAAGTGAATTAAAGCATGCACAGAGGAGTAGAGAGCTTACCATACATGTGGAAGTCAGAATAACTGTTTAGATAAACCAACACTGAGAGCAGAGCATATTCCTGTTAAGTTCAGCCACTGTTCTTCCCTGATGTTTTCACTACGTTTGAAGTATCAGCACCGACACAAGTAGTCATGTATGTAAACTATTCATACATAAAAGTCTGAAAATTGGAAAAGGTGTCTACATATTACTTCAATGATGTTACTGATAATAATAATATCAGACTTACAAACTGCTGGATCACCAGTCAGTACACATTTTAACCAAATCAAGTAAAGGCAGGCATTTCTCTTATGTCACATAGAGCAAATGATATATAATTTATGTCAGACACACTGACTGGCAAAAGGAGCAGGTCTGTATCAGAGTATCATTTTGCTTCAGAGCTGAGAAGTTCTGATTTGGAACTAAAAACCTTAAACTTGTATTTACTGTGTGTTCAAAATTATGGTCCAATGTTTTAGAGAATACAGAGTTACATGAGCAAAAGCCTTCAAAACCTCTACTCCCAAGCAGTTTTATTGATGCTGATGTTACAAAGAAATGACTTAATCAGGCAACTGGTAGCTATGTAATGAGAAATATATCCAATGCAGGTACTACCGTCCTCATTTTACAGCATGGAGAACATGGAGTTACTCTATTCAAGGTCTCTACAACTCTGTCATATTCAGCCTGCACGTCCAGTGAACAGCCTAATGAAACACATTTACTTTTTTACCTTCCCAATCTTCTCTAAGCCAGTTGATTTTGATCAAAGGCACACATTTACATTTCTTGGCACATAAACAATTAGTCATAGTATGGACAGCAAGACCTAATCATTAGCTTTCCAATTGCATGGGAGGAGAGATACAGGCATGTGTGCTACTTAAACTTCACAAACAAGGCTTACATAAACCTTTCAATGTAAGGGCTGATGACAAAGCAACTCAAATCAAAGCATTTTGTACTCTTCCTAAAATTCTAGCTCCCAGAATAATTTCAGTCTTTCCAAACAAAATGACAGAATGCCGTCAGCACAGAAATGACTTTTAAAAGACCTTATCCAAAGCTTGACATAAGGCTACCATTGAATGCAGTGGTCAAAATAGACTGTCATTTCCATAAGCTTCCTCCATATGCATACCAAAACCCCTAAAATAGATACAACTGCCATACCAAATCAATTATTACT
Organism: Pelecanoides urinatrix; assembly: GCA_013400755.1. Taxonomy (NCBI): domain Eukaryota; kingdom Metazoa; phylum Chordata; class Aves; order Procellariiformes; family Procellariidae; genus Pelecanoides; species Pelecanoides urinatrix. The sequence continues at coordinate 113,021 of VZTQ01007483.1, read as the reverse complement.
ATCTGGACTATACATAACCTATACAATATTACTCACGAGGGTTTACACTTCCAAAAATGACATCTTTAACTTACACATTGGTTACTTAGCATTTCTAAAATAATACTTCTGCTTCAGACATGACTGACAAGAGTAACTACTTAGTGATTTCCATCATAAAAAAGAGAAATCCCACATTTAAAAATGGAAAATTTTACTGAATATTTACTTTATTCACTTCACATACTCCCACATGTGACTAGAAAGTTGTGCGAAAAGCACACTCAGACTATTAAATTCCTTTCATTTTTTGACATCTCAACCCTCAGGTGACCAAGACTATCTGTTTACTGAAAGGGCAAGAATAAGACAATGAGTCCTACATATTCACAAAGACACAAATCGTTGCTCCACTGTGAAGAACTAAATGGTTCAAAAATGTATTTAAGAGATTAAGTATTTTTTCCCTAAATGAAGAAACCAATCTGCAATAACAGTTAAGATTAATTTTTTCATAACTATAAACATGGCTTTAAACAGGAAAAAACAACTAGTTACTAACTGGACAATTCAAACAAACAAGAAAAAGGTAATTTCACACAGAAATAGATGGTCCCATTGAGATATTTTATATTCTGGTGAGGTTTCAAAGTACAGAATACCTAGCAAAACACTATAGGAATTAACAAAAGACACTTGGCTGTTCGATAACATGACAAGCATTTCACACAGATGAAACAGCCTGGTGATCTTTTTATGACAGTCCCTCCCTCCTGCTGATTCACAGCTTATAAGTACTTGGCAAAGGGCAGCTTTCAGATTTCCTCCCGGGATGCTGTTCCAGCTCCTTCTGTCTCAGTAAACACCCTTCGCATTTCATTACCAAACCAAGGATGTGTCTGTTTATGTGATGAAAAAGGAAAGGAAAAGGAAGCAGGGAAAAAGAAAAGGGACAAGAAAGCAGAAAGTACAGAACACAAAATCCTGGCACTGGTCTGTGCCTTTTGGCACAGCCCTGAGCTAAGAGTAACACTGGGATGCTCTTTGCAGATGACACAACCCTGTGTAAGCCTCCGTCCTCTGCATCGCCCCGTTGCTCCAGGGAAGTGTGATTTGCCTTTGGCACGAGCAGTGCTGAGCACCATCACCCATTGCTCCAGCAGCGCTGGATGATGCAACACAGAGGGGCTAAACGTGTCCAGCCTCTTCACTCTGCACTCATAGCGTATGCTGGGCTGTGACAAAGTGAGTTTTCCTGTGCAACTCGTGTAATGCATAGTCATATCCACTGTAGTGTGCATATGTCTGCACGCACATCCTGATTATAAAAAAAACCCAACAAACCGAAGAAACCTGACTGCCTCTAAAGCTTCCCTGTGCGTGCCATGACACTTCAGCTCTCTGTTTTAAGTAATGACCTGCTCCACACAGACTATTTGCAGACGTGACGGATCCTACAGCAGTACTGCAATGTCTGTACCATTGGCTAATTAACAGGCAAGCTGCACATAAGTGAAAGAACATGCTAAATATAGTCAAGTATTTGTCCAGGTGTTATAAGATCATGCTAGTAGTTATGTGTAGTTAAGAGACAGCAAATGCTATTTATACTTTCCAGTTTACTTTCCTGTTTTCATCGGGCAATTTTTTTTAAGCACATAAAAAACTCCCATGTGTGCAACAGGCACGAAAAACTATTTAGAGCAGGCCTGTGCTGCCTGGAGTTGCTCTGGGAGATCTGAAGGCAACAGAATCCACACCAGCCCTGAAAGCAGTAAGGACACAGCAGTGCACATTGTGTAGGTACGGTGCTACCTTTTGACTGCAGGTGTACCACTACATAGCATCACGCTATGCCACATGCACATAAAAGCTTGCACTAACCAGATGTGACTGAAAATTCCTACTGTATGTAGGTCAATCTCTTCCATGCAGACTTTTGACAAAGTCTTTCAGGAAAGGCGTTTTGACTTTGGTTTATTCCCCTAGCACTTCCACATACCTACACCAGTAGCTTGAGTTAGTCTAATACAAATTCTTCTCCTTTGGTTGCACAAGAAGCTAGGGACTGCACAAGGCAGCAGATTTACAAGGAGCAAGGGATGCAACATGTATAAGGAGATTCAAAAGTTTATATTCTTGGAAGTTAGACCCCAAGTTACTGGTATGCACCTAAACAGACCATGGGGAGCCACACGATGGTTTCTACACATGTATTGCTCTGCGTAATGAGCTGTCTAAATGGTTTTCTAGTTGTGAAGTATAGGTCTTCATCATGTCAAAAGGTTTATAAACACAAAACAAGAAGTATTCACAAATGCAAACAGTTAGACTCCCAAGATACGATTCTCATCCAGGGAAAGGATATTTTCATCAATTACCCTGATTTGAATATTTCAATTCAAATGTGAAATGTCCCAAAAATGTAACCGGTATTTCATTAGAGTTGGCTTTTATTCAGGTAAGAGTCCATTTTTATAAGCAGTCACACTGGACAACAGAAATGTCATTAGTTTCCCTAAAATCTATAAAAGCTGCACAACCTTGAGCCCCATCTGCTGGTATCTGATCTATTAACAAACATAGGGAAGGTATCCTTGGTGTTACAGGGGAGTACTACTGAAGGTCTTATGTACAAGCCTACCAAAGTTATAGATTCATTTGGTAGTGTGGGTTTGTTTCTTAACAGATTTAGTTTCATCCTCAAACACATGTTTATAACACACAGTTACAATTGTTTCTAGATAAAGCTAAAAAAAAACCCAGCATGGGTATTTTAAGGACTGCATTTGCTTATAAAGCATTCGACTTACTCTTTAAATGCCTAAGATTGTATTATTATTGTCTATACCATTAAGTTCTCTTTTCTCTTTGACTTCTTTATCCTAGTCTATCATTTTGATGATTCTGCTGTCCTTAGGCTTTTCTGCTGGAATAGTCCCTGATGGAAATTGTGCCAGATGATTTAAATCCTCTTGTAGCAATACTAGTAAAAGAAACCACATCATTCTCATTTCAGATAGCCACATCATGGCTAAACATGGAAGACTGTCAAGTTAAATAAGCTGCTGCTGAACTGCAGCCAAAAATCCAGCTCCCATCTAAAAAACAGCAAAGGGAATACTGAAATGACTGGGTATTTGTTCACAAACCTGAGAAGGAATGTATGCATTTACCTTTAGGATTAAATATACTCAGATTTTAGTCATTTTCTTTTCGTTGGTATTACTTGATGAAATATTTGAAATATCTTGATAATCATGAAGACCTTAGTAACAGACCATAACATTTCTGGTACTAGCCACTGTATTCAAGAAATACCCAATTCTTATGGCGCATCTAATGTAAGTTCTCATCTTTTCTTTGCTCTCTGCCTTTTAGGAAGAGTAACAGCTTTATCTTTTACATACTATATATATTCATTTTCTTCTGAAGATAGTTTGCTTCAAGAACTTCTTCTGTTATATTACTCAGTGGTTTTAATTGCAAATTTTAAGCTGAATCACTATATATATTTAATTATTTTAAAACAAAAAATGCATGCAATTCTAGAGCAGAAAATTACTATTTCTGTTTAATGGAAGCCTGTAATCAGCATGATTTCCTTTCTTACTCCTGAAAACTTCAGTAGTTATGAAGTTAGTGAAGGAAATGGGAAATGGCTTAAAAATAACTGTAACATAGCTGAAATCAATGGAGTATATTTAAAACCTCCGATTTTGAAGGATGAACATTTGAAACCTGTTGGTCTTGGTGATCAAGACACAATCCCTTCAGGCACTAATCTTCAAACTATCTGTGTCTAGCAATTTGATGGCTTTACTTGGATTTACTAACTTTGGTGACTGGGGGGCAGGGGGAAAACACTACCCGAACTCAAAAAGAAACAGGAGAAATTTCCTTCTTTTAGATTCATCAAAGGTTACATATCTCTCTTCTTCATTGAAATACATAGTTTCAATAATTTTAGTGAAATTCTTATGAACACAATCCTGATTGTTCTCCAACCAAACCCACCAGAACACAGCATCATTACCAAAGATGGGGGAACAAACAACAAAAAACCCCAGTCATAACAAAACGGGAGTCCTACAGAGAAGTGGAGCGAGACTTTCAGTTTGGCTTGAGAAGGATCCTGCTTCTACACACATTCTCATAATCTCCACAGATGCCTCCGCCGTGGCACTAAACCTTCCTACTATTTAATCTCAAAGGTTATTCCAGTGACCACAGCACAAGCATCACCAGTAAAATTCGGGTGACATATTCTGATGTGGTCCTGGCTGTACACCGTCATCCTGTAGTCTGTATCCTGACAGCATCAATGAACTCAAAAATACAGATGACCTCAAGACGGGTTGCTCCTTCTTGCTCCATGAGAACATAAAGTAGCCACGTAATTCCCCTGAAATATGATTTAAAAACAAGATTTTTTTTTAAAGCAGAGTGTATTTACTATTAAAATAAGAGAAGTTTTTATAAATAAAAAAAAAATCCAGAAGTTTTATGACAAGCCATAGCTTTGCTCACGTCTATTGCTAAATCAAAACTCACCTTTGCTAATTTCTGAGAATGACACAGACAAATGTATCCTGCCACTTGAGTTACAGCAAGTTCAGCTGTAACCTTATTAGAAGAGTGAGAAACAAGCATACAGAGAGTCAATAAAAAAATACAGGGAATGCAGCCCAAGCAGGAAACCCCCCAGGCAAGCTGATACTAGTAAATATCATATCTAGATGCCTGAAACATTACTCACAAAGTAAGACTTCATAGTATCATCATACTCAAGTGCATGTTGGCTTTATTATAGTATTGTTTGACGTTCTACAGCTATTCAACCTATTTCCAATCTCTTTTCTTAAGGTTATATAAAAACCAAAACTTTGCGCAACTCATGCCCATAAAAGAAAACAAAGGAGTAGCAAATGCTTTAAGGTGCTGTTCTCTGTCAAAAACCTGCAGCCAAATTCTCAGCCGGTGGAAGACAGAGCTGCTCCAAAACTGCCCGAGAACCAGGCTCTGGCTTTCAACCAGAAGCAAGCAGGGCTCCTTCTGAAAACAGCAACTGCTGACAAAAGGCTATGGAGACAAAAGCATAAACAAACTTGTTACTTTTATCTCCATGGCTCCTTTCCTCTGCGACTCTGCTATCACTATTTCTACAAAGATGTTTTCCCATTTTATCTTTTGAGTAGGACTGAACATTAACCTATACAAGATCTGTCCTCCATTAAATTTTTACTCTGAAAGTAAATAATGTCCACCCAAAATCTTTTTATAATCTGAGATTTCAAAAGTCTAGGGGGACAAAAAGACTGTTATGTTTCAGTCAGGTCTTCTCAACACCTCTCCCCAAAAAGCCAGGTAGAAAATTACAAATATTTTGATCTGCTTTATTTTTAGCTATAGCTTAAGACCAGTCATTTTCATCTTTAAGAAGAAATAAAAATTAATTTCATCTGTTTCAAGAATTGAGCAAATTAATGTACAGTTCTTCGAACATGCTATCCCTTCCTCAGTTTGTGCAGACAGGGGACACAATGTAAGGAGATTCTCTCTTTATCAATGGCCCATTATTTTTAAGTGTTAATACATGCAGCTTTGTTAATATTATTTAAGCATAAGACACCTAAAATATTTTTCAAGTGGGAGCTAGAGAAAAATGGATAGCTCCTCATCTTCCTTTGGTAGCATACAGATTCTGCAAATAGAGCATGAAAGGAAGTCAGGGTCCCACATCAAATTAACTCACAAGTCTGGATTCCCACTCGACAATTCTGACTCTGCACTTAAAAAATTGATAGAGAACTATTTTCACAAAAATGGCCCTATACGGTCTCAGCTGCCAGTAAGTACTTTGCTTCTTTCACGTTTCAAAGGAGCTCTGCAGCTTTTTTTTTCTAAGAAGGGAAAAAGAAGTTTTGCAAGTATAATAGTTAAAAACAAAGAAACAAAAACGTTTTACTGATGTGAACCAATGACCTCCATTTGGCCTAATGGAGGCCTAATTAGCACACCAGTGCCTTGAACTACCAAGGTTTGCTGCTCATCACAACTTACTCCAGCAATGCGCTTCTCCTCCTGCAGGACAAATTGGACCTGACTAATGTTGCCTAACATAAAATCACATTTCTCTCTCTCTTTCTCTCATGAAACATGCTCTAGTACCCAATGAGTTCATTGAATCATTACACACAGTCATCTAAAACATTCGTGGATACTGCCTAAGGTAAATAATTTTCTAAGTCAATTCAATTAAATCATCCACTAGACTGCTTTTTGAAGGCTGATGATACTGGTGTGATCTGCATGCAATTATTATCCAGCCTTTCTGTTCTGCGTAACATATTATTTGCATTGATAGCGTTAAAAAATACTTTTTTCTTTCACTCTTGTTTTCCAAATGACTTACACTTTGACCTTCATGAACTAAATCTGAAATTATCTCTCAGTTGACTACATGACTTGCCCCAAGACTGCAGTCCCCTAATTATCCAATTTAGGTTGGAGTATTACAGAGTGTACCAGAACAAGGCATCTGGATTTCCTTTCCTTGGAAACATGCAAAGAAAGAGGCTGTGGTAACATGGGGGGGTGTCTCAGACCTCAGCCCAGTATAGCGTAATGCTTGTACACGCACTTGGGTCTGGGATCTTGGAAGCTCCCCACTTCTCTCACTTTAGAGAAGAGACTCTCTCCTGCATACCCTTTTCTTTTGAAGATAAACAAGTACCAGAGCTTAAGGCTGGAATGGATTTGGTTTATTTTCCAAAATCTTCATAACAGATTCATCGCTTCTTGTTCAAACTTCCATTCCACTCTTGTTTCAGCTCAAGTAGTGTGGCTAAAATGCAGATTTTTCTTCCAAACACTGCCAACTAGAATCCGCTGGACACATTCAACCAGCTGACTTAAAAGCTTTTTAAGGCATAGGTTTTCCCTTTTCACCACTTACTTGGTGTGTTTGCACCCCAAGGGCAGACACAAGAACTTTTCCTAATGCATCCTGGAATTTCTGGACAGAAAGAGAGATTTGAATAAAGAACAAAGATTTGAGCCTTAATCTTCAACTTCTCCGAGAAGCACACTAACAAGTAAACTACTCCCTCAAAGCCCTCAGTGACCTTGATCTCCTGCCAGTATATGAAGGATCCTGAATTACAATAGCTTATTTGTACAAAAATAATACTGCAATATTGACCACTATTACTTTGCTTGCCACTTGATTCTGAAAGGGGTGAGTGAGGAGCTACACTGGCTGACATTCTGCCAATTTTTTCCTTAATTTTACCCCTTAGACACAGCCCTTCCTACCCACTGGCACAGCTGATCATCCCAAGTTCTCATGTGCTTGAGTTTGTATTAATTTGTCATCTTTCACTCATGCTTTCAGAAATGGAACGATGACTTTCCAAATGCTATTGCAGGGCATTCATTACACAAGCCTTTTGCTTTAACTAGACCATTACTGTTCTTTCATACCTCCATTTTCTCACCCTTTCCTATCATGTCCAACATATGTCACTGCTCTGTATTTTCAAAGCTCTTTGAAAGGATATCTCTTAACATATCATCTCTTACTCAGTAACAAGAAGTCCAACTGAACCTTCCACGTATTTGAAGATTCATCACCAAAGCACCCTGTGTTTCATTCTCTCCCATGTCACCCTTTAGCTTTTGAAAGATATTTTTGAGAAGTTCAACAAAGCTGCCTTTCATCTTCTCTAAACCCATCCTTAAAACTCTCCTTATCACACCGTATCACTGACCTTTAGTCACATCAGTGGATCACAAGCTCTACAGCCACCTTGACCATCACAGTCTCATAATTCATTAAGCTCCATCTGTGTTCAAGCAGCATTTTCTCTTATCCTGAGGCTGCAAGGTTTGGGGATTCTTTTTTGTTTGTATGGTTGGCTACATACAATGCTGTGGTGCCAGACGATATGTCCCTAGACACTGTGAGAACAGAATTAGACAGATTTACTTAATCATGGTCTTCAAAGACTTGCCATGAAACCTTTTGCCATGCCACTGGTTCTGCTGCAATTCAATACACTTTCTCAAAAAAAGAGAGAGAGATACTACTTACCCCAAATATCACTCGTAATACTTGCAAAGCAATTTCATGTTCTAGATCAGAAACTATAGGAGCAGCAATAGGATTATTGCACAACTGGACATCAAGCCAATGGCTCAAAAATAAAACAGTCACTTTATTCTTGCAGCCAAATGCATTAAGTGGGAGTAAGAGAAATTAGTAGTGGTCCTGCTGCATCTAAGCATCCTGCACACGTTATGCCACCAGTGCCGTATCAGCAGCACTGATACTGCTTCAGGACCCTAGTGAAAAAGTTAAACTAGGAAGCATGTCCTTAATGTGGGGCTCTCACACTGCGGTACATTTGGCTGGGAGAGAACATTTGTGTAAGCATTAGAGGAAAATACAGGAATCTGAACATTAATCCTGAACATAATTCTCGGTTGATGACTTTTGTGATAGACTGAAATTTTTACATCTCAGAATACTTTTTCCAGAATCCACAGCATTGCAAGATTGTGCCTTTTCTATTAAGAATTCTATTGAGCACTCTCAATTTGTAATGAAGGCAATCAAAGGCAATGAAAACTGCCCAGCTTATTCAAACAACATGTCTTCCTTTTTCAAGTAAAAGAAACATTTCATATCGAACTAAGAGAAACAAAGCTCATGATCAATGGTCAGTAATCAAGACTGTTTAATTTATGCATATTTTTATTTCTCTTCTTATGCAGATTGCCATATATTGATCAGCTATGTTTACACACCACTTTTATTAATAAACTAGTGCAGGGTACATTCATTTTACTGGCTAATTTGCTTGAAACTAATTTCTTGAGGCAGAGCCCAGTGAACTGAAGCGCCTATAGTTCTTGTGAAAAATATAACAGCACTTCCCATTAGTTTTAAAGATCAGCTGCTTTATTATACAAAATATCTAATTTCTTACTTCAGCCAAGAAACAGGGAGGTTTTAAATTAGATAATTAATTATTAGAAAATGTCTGTTCTTCCCCCAGAGTGTAACCAAAATGAATCACCAATTCAGTTCATTTTAATTTCTTCCCTTAACACTCATATCAGCAGAGTTGTTAAACTCTTTGCATGATCACTGAATCTTAAATTTATAAATCTCATCATCTTAGCAGGAGGTTTTCATCTGAGATCTCTTGTGCCAAATCCAGATCACATTTTAAAATGCAGACTCATAACTTCATTCCAATATGCTTGAAAGCCGTGGTTTTCTGTCACAACCTGGAAATTGGACATTTCTATTATTACCATTTCAAGGAGGAAAATGTTCAAGAAGAATCTCTACATATTACTACCCATTTTTTTCCATTTGTATTTTATAAACAAACATAAAAGGAAGTTAATAATGGAAGTAAATCTTTGTTTTGGGGTTCTTACTGCCAGCCCACACAACTGCCAGACTATAAAGTGAAAACTGCAACACAAAACAAAAAAACTTAACATTGAAAATTGCAGCTTGTTTAATGTTGCTTAGTCTGCTTTATTAATGATAAGCAACAACTATAAAGTAAACAAGCAAACAACACATAAAAAACACCAGATGTACCCTGTAGGTCTTAGATTTTATTTTTGCTAGCATCTACATAAAATACAATCCTATTCTTTACATCGAAAGGGGGGGGGGGACGAAATCAGTATTCTGCAGACAGCTAATTGAACACCACTCTTAATCTCACTCAGCTACTCAAAATGGGACTTAGAAGGGACACAAGTCTACATACTGCCCACCCCAGTAAGGGTCATATTTACAGAGAAGACGACTCTCACTCTCCTGCCATGCACCACTGTGAGGGGTCTGTCTTTGTCTCCTCGACCCCTGAAGTGCCCCCTTGTCTGCTGACGCAGCCCAGTCCCTCTATTGGCAGGGCAGGGGCTCCAGTCCCCATCAACACGGTGGTCTCCTTGACCTCATCCAGGTCTTGCCTGAACTGGTGGTCCAAAAGCCAAATACCCATGCCCTCACAGGGGCTCTCTCTGCCCAGGACTTTGCATTTGTCCCTTGTTACAGCTCCTCTTGGCTCATTCCCCCAGCGTGGCCTCTCTCAGTGGCAGCCCTGCCCTTGAGGGTATCCACTGGTCACCGTGGTTTGGTGTCACCCGCACGCTTGATGGACGAGGACTCTGTCACCTCCTCCAGGCCACTGATAAAGATGCTAAACAGAAGAGGTCCCAGACAAACCCCAGCAGTGCCCCACTTGCTACCAAGCTCCAGGCTGATATGACCCATCTACCACAGCCCTCTGAATCCCATCATCCAACCATTTTTTATCTGCCTTGCTGTCCATCCATCCAGATCATCATGGCCCAACTTGGATGTGAGAACAAAGAAAGTGTCAAGAGCCTTGCTACAGCCCAGGTACATGACATCCACCACTCCTTCCCCATCCAGACACCAGTCATTTCTTCCCAGAAGGACATCAGGTGGATGAGGTGTGATTTACCCCTGGTAAACCCGTGGTGACAGCTCCCAATCACCTTTTCCTTTACATGCCCAGAAACATGCTCCACGATTTTCCCAGGGACCAAGCAACGCTGACCAGCCTGGAGTTTCCCCTTCGGTCAACCTTTTTGTCTTTTTGGAAGATGGATGCAACATTTGCCTTTCTTCAGTCCTTGGGGACCTTCCCAGATCTCCATGACCCCCCAGAGGTTATAGATGTCTTGCTCTGCAAGGACACTGGCCAGCTCTCAGCACCCTCAGGTGCAGTCTGTCTTGTCCCACTGGCCCATGGGTGAGGTTTTCTCCAGTCACCCCAGCTTGATGCTCACCCGCTGACCTGTCTCTCCAAGCATAGAGGTCTGGCAGGGGCTGGGCAGGACTGTGGCAATGGCAGTGTTTAGTTCCTCTGCCTCCTGTGCCTGCTGTCACACCAAATCATGCACTCAGCAACAACCCCACATTTTCTTTGCCCGGCCTCCCCAGCAGTATCACGGGCCACAGTCTCTCTGCAGCATCCCAAACCTAAGCACCCAAGACAAGATGTTAGGTCAGCAGACAGATGCCTCTCTTCCCTGCAGAGAAGTCTCCATTAGCTATCACCCTCCTTCTTTTTTCTTTGCTTGGTCACTTGGTCGGTACCTGTAACTGCAGAACCCAAGGCGGAGAAGAGGGCTGAGATGTGATGCCAGAAGTGACAAGCTCCAGCTTCCCCCATCATGGAAGTTTCTATCCACAGCTCATTTGGAAGTGGTCCTCTAGATTTCCCTCCTCTCTTGCAATGCAGGACTTGAGCTGTTGGCTTTGTGGGGTCTTTGCAAGACCCTGTCAATCTCATTTGTCCTCTCTGATGGCACGCAGCAGACCCCGGCAGGCAAGGCCATCACCGTCTCCACCCTGGGCATCTCCACAGCCTGAGGCTGGGGCAGCAGCATCCTCCCTCGGTACCTTTCATGTGGGTCAAGGTTTCTGATCTACCAGGGTAGTTGGTAGAGGCAGCCTCGTTTGGCACATAAAGATAAATGAACCATGCTCTCCCAAGAGTAAATGGCCACCTACAACACCTACATTTGAAAGACAGTGGTGTTCATTTCAGGTACACATAGTGTTACTCAACTGGCTTACTGCAAAAGGATGATTTCACCACTTACTATTAAAAAAGTTGATAGGTGTTTCATATAATTGCTGGCAAGCAACCCAAATTGAAGGCCCCAGATCAGATCATAAAGGGACTTGCAGTCATTAAGGCACAAATACACCTAGTGCAGCGCTGGCAGTTTTTGCCTGAGAGACAGGAGTCCAAATCTGAACATGTAATACAGCAATTCAAAATTTCAAGAGAGGTTTTAGCCCATTCACTAATGAGCTGTACTGCAGCTCTTTCCCGAAGGTTCTGTAAAACCATAAAATCCTAAACTATGTTTATAATAATAAAAACCCACACATCTGATTTGAAGATTTAATTACTCAGTTTAGACATGAAGTGACAGCTTGCAATATAGAGAACAGTTTTGGCAAAGCTGCAGACATTAATCTAGAGGAAGCTCTGGTGTAAAGTTATTCTGCTGTATTCACGAGAGGTGTCTTTGCGTTGTTGAAACCAAGAGAAGCCACAAAAAATCCATATTCCTGGAAGAGTTAAATGTGAAGAGCAACCTACTTTCAACATCAAATTTGGATTAACATCTACCAGAGCCCTTGGTCTTTGAACCATCAACTGAAAGATCAAAAATCCAGGAGTTCAAGTCAGTTCAACATTATGAATGAAAAAAAGAAAAGAAAAAGGGATAAAATAATAGTCCAGAGAAAAGAAGCAATGGGTTAAGGTAGAATATAAATCCTAAACATGAAAAACATTTTCAAACAACAGTGTTTGACACAGTGAAGCCTTTTGTCTGCGTTTCCTGCCCTGAGTGTACTGCTGTTGCAGCTGACTCTAGTTCTTGGCCATTACGGTTTGTAACACTGCTAATTTTCAGAACAATTAGGAAGCTTTCAATGTATCAGGAGAGTTCCAGGAAAAGAGAAAAACTCCATGTAAAACCTTTGTGCAAAGGAAGAAATTAGGACCCCATAAAAACCTCAAGCTTGAAGAAACAAAAAATCCAGGTAAACAGAAGAGAATTGCACCTCTTCCCACAAAAAAAAAAGGCAAAAACCAAAAAACACAAAACCCAACCTCTTCTTTACTCTTCCAGACAACAGTACATGTAGTCTAAAACTTCAAGGTACTTAGTGACAAACAAACTAGGTCACTACATAGATAGCAAGGATACATATAGTCATTTCTAATGCAGGGAAAGAAATGCTCCCAGAAAATTTTTTGAAAGCCTAAGATAGCTGTAGTGAATGCAGAAGCCTGTTTTATCTACAAACATCACCACCACTTTTCACTTTTTGGTGAATATTGCAGAACATAAATCCATATAAAGATCTGCCCTATGTTGGTACTTATAGATATGTCAGAAAAAGCCAAAAGCCACCGCAAAAATTGCACGGTAGTACACTAATGCCTCATCGTCCACAACCAATACATCCCTCTTACAATTCTTGCCACTGCCATTTATAACCATGAGCTCTGACAGGACCATGTGTGACACATCTATGCTGCTCCAAGAACAACACTGGCAATATACCACGTCCATACAGGTACAATTTCTTCTGAGTCCTTACTCCCAGCAGGAAAATAAGGGATCTACTATGCCTTAAAGAGGGTCAAGACTCAATATTATCCCTTTCCCCCAGACAGCAATAGGAGGTACATGGCATAGGACTGACCCTACTTCTTGATCAGTCATTGGCAGAGGGATGTCCATCTGTAGCCTTCAGGCTGCTCCACAAAGCCCAAACTCCAGGCAAAGCTTATGTGGCCGAAGAGCAGAGGCAGTACAGAGTTATTTCACTGCTCAGGGAGGGTATGATCCAAAAGAAGTTAGTATTTTATTTTTAAACTACGTCAACTTGGAAGAAGCACCTTCCATAAAGCCAATTTCAGCAGATATACGCTACAGCTTGTAATCTACTAGAACAGGCATTTTATGTCTTTTATGCTGTTCTCTTTCAAAGAACAGATGTAATATGTCTAAAATCTCCAATAATTTTACTGCTGTATCTTAACAGGAAAATGGGGCAGAACAAAACTATACCCTTTCTGAAGCTGCTTCTTCCACAGAAAATCTGTTCTGACATCCTATATTAAAGGCTTTTAAAAATTATTCCAACTGTTACAAAATACATATACCATGCTGTAAACAGACTGGGCATTTGCAATTTAAATTTTAAAAGCTTCTAACACCTCATTTTGAAAATGGAAAAGAAATGAGAATCTCTTGCATATACAGTAATAAAGTGAGAACACTGAAAAACATTAACTGAGAGTTCTTCTGAAACAGCAGTTCCAGATGATTACCTGTTTGTGAGTTCCCTGCAACTCTTTGGGTAAATATTACCAGTATGCTAACACTTCTCACACACGCAATGAAATGTATATACGAGCAGCTGCAACGCTTGCAGTGCAGGAGCTTGCATTATAGGAGTCCTAACATCACAGTTTTTAGCAGACATAAGTCACCAAACCTCATTATTTCTCTTAAAGGTAGGAGCCTTTCTATGTGATGTATTGACCTTTGTTTTCAGACTTCAGGGATGCTCTTTGTATCATCTGGAAGGTACACACACTCAAGAAGGGGAAAAAAAACCAAAACAAAAAAAGCTTGATGTGACACAAGAGACAAAAGATTGCTATGAAAGACAATAGCACAAGACATGATGATTATCTGCCAGACTAGAAGGGGGTGAAAGAGTAGCTTCCTGCATCTCAAAAAAAAATAGAAGGAAATAGAAAAAAAAAACTTATTGTATTTTTTGTTACAGTTCTTCAGCTCTGAAAACAGTGCTGCTCTAGAGGAAAAGCCCAGTTCAGCAAACTGATTATAATTAAATTGAACTCATCGTTCTTCCACTGAAGTTGGGGTACATCTTTGGAATATTCCTTCTTACCTCCTCTGCCTTAAAAGGAAATTTTTAGTTGGGATTTAAAATTCTAATCAGATTTTTCTATAAGTATAATGCCGTAACCACAATTCATTACTGGAAAAGAAACAAATGTACCTATTTTTAATTGTTCGTTGCTTTCTACGGGAAATTAAAAAAAAAAATCAAAATTTGTCTATCAAAAAACTGATCAAGCAGCAGACTAATTGGTCAAAATTCGTCAATCACTGGTCTCAGACCCTAGGAAGAGCTCCCATAAGGCTGTGAAGCTGGGCTAAAGGGACACCTTGGGAAGGTCACAACACTTCTTGATCACGTTGTTTACTTGCTGAAAGACGCAGCTTTGTCCAACTGAATCCAGCTGCCAGATTCAGCACGTACACATACACATGACGTCCTTGTGAAACAAATAACCGAAAAAACTTATACTAACATTTTGAACAGTTTTCTCTTTTTTCTTCCTGAACTGAAGCATGTAGTGATTTTACTCATTCATTTTGGCAGCTTCTTTCTTCTTGCTCAGCCTGCAGTTGGTCTGAATGGAGGAGCCAGAACTACATCTACTCACCAGTAGTTTTAAAGGAGTTTACGTGCTTAGAAATAAGCCAGGGCTTGCACGGTCAAGGAGTGATCTTTATCCACAAGAGAAATATTTGGCACAAAATAATTATGGAAGAAAAACACTGTAATCTGTCCTCATCAAAATAACCTACCAGGACAGTGTAGTTAATCAACACTCGATTGGCCCCAGGATGGTGAGGCAGCATGTAGATATTCAGGATGGGGAGATGGCAGGAGAAGTGCAGAATTTGCTCCTCTGCCTATGCCAAGGCAACGCAGACAGAATGCAATGCATGCTCTCAGGTCTGATTTCTGTACCTGGTTTCCACAGTGGGTGATCTATAGCTATAGGGAGAAATGTAGCATTCTTAGGGTAGGGTGGGGGAGCGAGTGAGCTTGTCTCCCTGTGCTCAAAATGGTTTAAGTTCACCTATTTGGCATCGAAAAACAGACTTGGGACATTCACACATTGAAAGCCAGCAAGCACCTGGAAGGTTAGGTCCAGAAACATATTTCTTGGCAAAAAATGTGTAAGCTGTCACCGAGAAAACTATCTGTAACTTCCCCCTGAAAGAACCAGGTGAGGACACATCTGGTGTCCAACAGCCCCATGTCACTGACTCTTCCCTCCCTCTTCCCATCGCCCCTCCTTGCACCAGCCTGGTCCTGCCCTAAGTCATTCCAACAAGCTAAACTATCAGAAAACCAGCATGGCATAGAAATGAAGTTTTTTATTGCTCTGCATAAGACCATCACCAGTGCTGAAAGTAGAGAAAAGTCAGTGGCAAAGAGCAATTAGATGGGCTTGGCTACACTGTCAAATCCCACATGGCAGAGTTGCTCGTCTCAGCTACGTTTAGCAGTAACAAACCATGGAGACTTAGGAAGTTTCCTACAGGCTAGACCCTTGTTCCACCTCTCCAGTGGCCAAGAGGCTCTGACCCACAGGTCAGAGCAGCACCATTTACTACTCTACTTTTATTCACACTCAGCAATTTAAATGCACATTAGCACATAATTATTCAACTATACTGAAAGATACTGAGGCATACTAGAGTAGTAACTGCTCTTGCTGTGTGAAGCAATATAGATGTTGTCTTAATATTAAGCGTAGTACGTAGTCAACCACACTTTACTCCAGCCGATTTCAGGGTTCTTACTCAGAATGTTGCTTTGATTTTTTTCCCCAACAAATTTCAGGAAAGAAGAGATACCGCTGAGACTACATGCCCAAGTATGTCTGACATTGCTTCAATTATCTTTTTTTGTTGATCTCTGGTTGTCCACTATGACTTTAGCAGCAGGCCAAACCACAGGACCCCCATTTGGAGAAGAGTTTGAAGTTAAGTAAAACCACCATAGGAAGAAACCAGAGTGCAAATGTATGTGTAAATGTGCAAAAGTACAAAAATGCAGCATTTCTTAGAGAAGTTTCTAAAAGAAAACATGCACGTGAACAAGGACACCAGGTTAAAAAGAAGCCTGGTGAAGAAAGCCAAGAGGTTACAATAGGATGGGCTTGATCACACCCAGGAAAATGAAAGCCATTATTAAAGAGGTTGATCTTTATCCTGAAGGACTACCTATAAATGATGCATCATTTTGTATGAGGTCAGAAGATAAACCATAAAAAAGACATCAAAGAAATTAGACAAAAGAATCATTGAAGAAATACATATAGGACATACCATAGAAGAGAACTACTAGGTCGTTTTAGCTATTTCCCATGACAACAGCACATAATTTCCCCATTCACACTGTACACTATTCACAGTATTAATCTAATCTTCCCTTAAACTTGTTCAAACAATGGACGATCAGTGGTTTTAAAATAGTTTTGGAATAGTATCTGAAAGCAATCAGCTACTAGGTCTTTGTTTTTAACCTGGAAAAGCCCTTGTAAGGCAATCCTGTGTAATTCCTCACACAAGTAAGGAATCTGACAAGTTACAGAGCAAATAATATTTTCTCCATTTCAAAAGCCCAAGGTGCAAAGAGTGTGAGTAAAAAAAAAAAAAAAAAAAAGCCAGTCTCAGAGGCCAGGCCACTATGTCTGCAAACATAATACTTAAATAGAAAAACAAAAAACTGGCAAACAGATTAAAGCAGTATGGCCTATGGGACTATAATAGAGAAATATCAGAGAGGAAGCTTGGATTAAAGGGGATGGTTGTGTGCAATGATATCTAGCAGTCATAGAGACTGTCGTACATGAGGGAGAGGTGGACTGAAAGATGTCAATGTTAAAAATAAAATAAATCAACCGTCTTCTATTTTCTTTTTTTCACACTCACACATGGCATATATAAGTCTTATCCAAAAGTATTTCCTATATTGTCTGTTGTAGCTTCACTACTGTAGAAACCAAAGACATGAGAAATCAGGTGGCAGAAATTACTGTTATTTACGCACTGCTGTCACAGTTCTCCATAATTATATAGGTTGACACAGCATCTCGACAATGATAGGAAAAAAGCAGCTTTTGTAGAAATTTTGTCAGCCTCCCTACATAGAAGCATGGCAAATAAAATTACTGCAGCTACAAATCGGCAAAGCAATCATTTCTCTGAGGGTTTTTTTTTCATTTCTGTCAAAAAGTTACTACTGTGAGAATACCCAAAGACACAAAAAAAAAGCCCTCTATGTCTACACTGTAGCTTTATCCTACAGTAGGGCCACAATCTGGCTATGCACAAACGCCCTGCATTGTTTAAAACTGAAAACAACTAAGGAAAAAATGAGTTGAAAGGGGAGTAGGACAGGAAGAAGGAAAGAAGGTTATTTGCAAAACACTGAAAAAGTACTGCTCCATATTAAAATAAAAAATTTGAAACTCTCAGATTCAAATCCATAGTCTGAACCACTTTATAATAGTCAACTGGAACCCACGCTGTCCGTGTCCCAGGTGGGGAAGCTAAACACTGGAGTAGGACAGGGAAGACTGATTACTGGTTGAACTCTTACGTGTGCAAAACTGGAGTGTTCTGGTAAAGTATTTTTGGTTGGCAGACTTCTCAGTAGCTTTAATCGAGTCACCGCATGATGCAGACGCTGCATGCTGGACAGGTTATGTCTCCGGATCCGCTCCCGCTCTCCCACGCACCACCTGGGATGCGAGGCGACAGGGAGCACCTGCACCCAACCTCCCACCTCCCCCAGGAGCCCGGGCTCCCCTCCCTCTTCCCTGTGTGGCTCCAAGGTCACACACGACCCATGAAACCGAAGCAGTTGCGCATCTTTCGCTCACACCTTTAGTTCCCCGCTGGGATGCACACAGCTCCCGCCCGGGCTCCGCGCAAGGAGAGCAGATCTGCTTGCGCCAACTTATCCATCTGCTGCTCCTCCCTTGCTGTCATCTACATTTACTGCTTTAAATATTGCGGTTAAAATCCTAACTCCTCCAGACTGAAAATCTGATGTTCTGCTGCCACGAGTGGTATAGTTAAGATACTCCAGGATTCTCCATTTGAATGGCATAGACGAATAAATACTTTCTTCGGTATTTTCAAACAACTTCACCAAACTCTTATAGTCATAAAATGCCTTTGCTACAAGTAGCCCCTTATTAAAAAGTTGGGCTGAGGAATACTATTCAGAGTCTCAAAACCCAGCCATAGACGTTCATTGCTTTTGTTGAATATAGTGAATTTTTGACTTGAAATATGGAGCTCTGCATCCCAAGATCATAGAACGATGAACTCTTATCTAACATTACCCAAACTTTTAAAAAGTATCAGACTAGTTGTATGGCACGTAAGCGAATGTAATTCCTCTGTACGCTATCTAAAGTGTGGATACACCCACAATATAGTATGTATCCATATAGCCACTATATAGTATGTAAAATTGTTTTCATGTGTGTTTCATATGATAATGCATTCACTCACACACCACATACTGTAATTATTAGTTAGATTAGCTAGACACTTTATTAGATAATCATGGCCTGTTTCACTTCTCAGCTATTAAAACTTAAAATAGAAGAACACCCCCACTGTGATGAAAGCTAACACAGCTTGCTGATTAAAGAGAAAAAAACCCACACAAACAAATGAACAGAAAAAAACCCGTAAGTATATTCCCACAACAGCAAGATTGAGATTTGATAAAATCCCAAACCGTGAAAAGACATGCACAAAATTCGGCGCCTACAAATTTGTGGGACACTTCACCTGCTAGCTCAGCCCCTGCTTTCAGTAATATCCAGCATCCAGGTTCGCAATTGCAGTTACTGTTTTCAAACAGGTCCACGCTCTGGTCCTGCAATATGAATGGCACAAAAGCTGCTTTACCCCCTACACACACCATATTGTTAGAAGATTAGCCATACCCTACTGTCACTACACACAGTGAGCAGCTCTCCTTCTAGGATCTTGCACAATCTAAGTTTCTTATAAAGAAGGAAACCTAGACTCATTATCACCCATTCCTCAGGTTGATGTAACACACTGAATTTAGGCTTTCCCCCTCCAATATGAGACAACATCTTCCTTTTAAGTATGCAAATGTTGAGGTTCTTACAACCCTTATTTGCATTTGAATCTTTTAACTCATCTTTTATTTTCTAGTGTATCATCTGACCAAGAAAAATTAAACTCGTATTTTCACCGTGAACCTGTTTTGAAAGTTGAAATAAATTAATACCATTTTGATGTTGCACCCATATTCTTTCAAACTCGAGGCAGGTAGGCTTCAAGTATGCTACAAAGAAGCCGAGTATCACTTGTAATATAATGCTGATCATCCTCTTAAGTTTTCAGAAATACTCCTGGCTCTGTGGCTTACCTATATTTGAAATGTGTAAAAACCTGAAAAAATGGAAAATGGTAACATATTAACTTGTATCTGACTTGCAGTGAATTTGAAAATTACATAGATTTATTTCTGACTCTTGCAGTTTCTTAAATGCGGCTTCTCCAGATATCTTTACTTACGCTGAAGGGATATCAGGCTGTGAGTCTGTTACATCTGCTGTATGGATACATGCTGTATAAACAGCTAATTCAAGGTTTTAAAAATCCACCTCTTAACAAAAAGTGATTGTCTTTTGAAATAACTTCCAAAGTGGATCATTTCCTTGGTCTTCAACTGGATGGTAACTGGAAAAATGTGGAGGAGGGAAGATAAGACAGTGCCCCTTTTCACTATGCTACCATTGATACACAACCTTGTATGAAGTATATCCTTTGAAAAAAGACATAAAGGATAAAAACATAAAGGGCAGAGAAAGACGAAGCTGGACACTTAAAAAACCCAACAAATACCACCAGGACCATTAATTCCAGTTATAACAATGCATGGCTTGACATCAAATTCTGTCCTAGGCTGATCAGACACGTACAGGATGCAAGAGTATATCTGCTATACGCTTTCTGGAGGCTATATGAGCAGTCATGGAAAATCAATTTGAATACAAATGTAATTTGTTAAAAGAACAGGGAAAATCATTATGCAGGGTCACACTGTCAGCAGTTTGTACAGAAGCAGATGCTGTCCAAAGATGCAAAGGCATTTGGTAAAACAGAAGAATCTTGGTCTTTAAAAGCGTCTGTGATCTTTTGAGTCTTTCGGTATAGTTACACCAGAACAAAGCTACAGTTCACCTCTCTTGTTTCTCAGCACTTTTACTCCTTGCAGCTCATTCCAGCTGCAGAAAGAGACTTTATAGAAACTTCTAAGCCTCAGAAAGAGTGAAGGTTCCCACTGTAACGGAGAAAAAGCAACATCTTTGAAATAGCTCCTTCAAAGTTCCAAAGTATTTATCTCAGGCTCACAGGACACAGTCATAAAATAAAGAACTAGATTTGCCTGGTTTTGGCAATGTCAATACCATTTTCAGACAAACCATACACAAAAATTCAACAACAAGCTAAGTGAAAAAGCATGATACAATTAGTTCACAATGGCAAACTCAAATGACAAATCTTCAGAAGATCCTGTTGCAAAGACATTTAACACATAGGCATGGAATATACCGATTTGCTATGCACTTGCAGTACCATTACTGTAGCCGATCAGCTTACCCCATTCCATGAGGTAAATCTGGGCACTAAAACAGCCACCAGTTTTAAATAATGTTTTCCTTCCATTTGATCCCAATCTTCACTGACTGTTCTGAAAGGTATTGGCTTAGTTGTTCCTAAAAAAATACACAGTGGGACTCAGAAACCTGTATTACTATAGATGAGATGTACTATATTTCTTCCACCTGAAATAATGTCTTGCAGTCTCTGTAGTCACTCTTGTGGTTACTGTCCGTCCAGTACACGGCAGAACATCAGTTTGGCTCGCGTTCAGATTTGACCAAGGCACAGCAACAACAGCAAATGTAAAACCTTACAGCTGTTTTGAAATATGTATAAAAGGACATTCCTTATTAAAAATGCACCTGCATCTTTCTTGCAAACTAGGGAGTAGAAGTCACCGCACCCTTGAAGCCTAGTTTCATCATATACATGCATATAAACACATCTCTGAAGATCAGACTCCTGTTACAGTGCATGAGATTGCAGATTTATCAGACTGGCCACAAAGAAGAAAATTCCAGTCTTCCTTTGGGATGACTTTTCCTCATCATCATCACCATCATCTCTCTCTCCCTCAACCTTTCTCTCTCTTCTCTCTCCCTTTTTTTAAAAAAAGAAGAAAAAAACCACCTTGCTGATACACCATCTCTGTGGTCCAAATGCAAAAAGCAAAAGAAGGTTTTAAGATATGATGAATAAACAGGATTTTGATCTCCGTCATTACTTTTCAGAGGTCCAGTAAAAACCCAGTTGGCATTTTTCTTTAACAGTAGACTTGAAACATGGGTCAGTGAACTGTATGACTTAACTTTGATCTGCAGTTGGAATTTACCCCAAAAGAAGACTGGGAAGAACTGGCCACGGCATAGATGACACCACCATAGGTTTTCATTATACACTGTTATGCAAATACACTCATCAGCAAGTAATGTTAAAACAATGCACAAAAAGTTTTGTACTATTCAAAACCTGCTCTCTAAAGAGTTCCAATTACTTACAGTGCTTACAGTCATCATAACTTTGAGAGGTTCTATTAAAGTGAACGTTACGACAGAGAGCAAAATTAACCCAGTATATCAGACCTGTCAAGCAGCGTTTTATTCTGTTTCAGCATAAAAAAAGACTATAATTTTATTCAGTTTCATTTTGAAAGCCAAGGACAAACCTTTAACTGAACAATTACAGCTTAAGTAATCACAGAGCAAATGAATTTTTTCCTTCCTACTTCACTTCTACGAGAAAATCTACGAAGTCCTCTCTGTTCTGAAGTTACCTAAAAACATGACAAGACCATAGACTTAAAGGAAAAATTGTCTCAGAGGTGAACTATGAGAAGTCCTACAGAAGCCCAATGCAAAGTATTTATGACAAGTCCAGACTTTGTGGCAGATACAGTAGAATTAAAAGAATATGGGCACAAACTGCAGGTACAAGGACATATTGCATAAGCTACCACATGCTTGCTGCAACTGTGCGAATGTTATTGGATTTTGAGAAGCCATCGTGCTGAATAATTTAAGAACTAATGAAATATTCAATTTTACTGATACATTGGTTTCATTTTAAAATAAAAAACGAGAATCATGACGGGAACAGGTCTAAAAGTCAATGGAAATATTCCGTTACTCATTAGGATAACAGTTGTTCTACAAAGCTTCGGGAAGATACAACCAGGACGAGGAAAAGGTCTCCAGCCCCGAGAGATTCCCCCCAGCCCGGCCATCGCACGGAGGGATAGAAACCCCCCCGGCACAGAGGCAGGTCTGGAGCTCGGACAGGGCGAAAGGCTCTGCGGGGGGCCACGGGGAAGCCCCCACGCGGGACGGGAGCCGCCCACGGAGGATTTCGTGCCGTGGGGCTGGGGGGTGGTGGCCGTGCGGAGGGGATCCACGGCGGTCCCGGGGGCTGAGCTCCTTCCCCGAGGGCGCTGGGGCTGCCTCGGCGGGGAGCGGCGGAGCGGCAGCGGGAGCGCCCGGGAGCGGACGGGACGGGCGGCAGGTGAACTCCCACCGCCCTCGCTGGTTTGCCCCCGGGCAGCCCGGCCACCCCCGGCCCCTTCACATGAGCTGCTGCTGTGGAACCGGTCCTCCCCCACCACCACCTCACGACGTTCAGCTCGTTGCAAGACGAGCTCCGACAACTTTTTTTAATGCGAGGAGGGAAAACCCATCTAGCCTGCGCTAAAGAATTATTCTAAATAATGATAAAGAGAACTCCAAGAGCTCTAAAGTTATTTTTTGGGGGTAGGTTTGGTTTTTGGGGGTGGTTTTTGGTTTTTTTTTGTTTGGTTTTTTGTTGGTTTTTTTTCGGGGGGGGGGGGGGGGGCTTATGAGACACAGGGAAGGCGCCGTTGGTGTTTTAGATGGAGATGCCCTAGTTAGAGGGAGGCAGCAAAAGGGTCGCCTGACAAGAGCTGTTCACTGCTGCCGAGATGCTAAAGCCCCCGAACGTGTTTGCAAACTGTTCCGTGGTTTGCTGGATCTGCGGCTCAGAGCTAACAGCCTTCAAATTAAAATGAAGACCGGTGATTGGGGGGGGGGGAGGAGGAAGAGAAAAGAGATGTGGACAGCTCTGCGGTTATTATTAAATCTTCCCAGCCGCTCATCTGGATTACATTTAAGCTCTCACGGCATTTCTTTCCCCCTCTAATTAAGCGTAGTTTCAAAACAGAACAT
>VZTQ01007483.1:27806-75667 GCA_013400755.1 Pelecanoides urinatrix | reverse complement strand
AAGAAATATACATTTAGCCAGCAATTTTAAAGACTAAAACTGTTACACATAAAGTTGGTGATATCATCCCTAATAAAAATAATAGATGCTATTGTAACAATACAGATGACCAGCATTTACTAGAGTCCATAGTTAGTATTCTGAACTTTAAATGCTTTTTTTCTATTCAGTTTACAGCTTGTTTTTTGGTTTTTTCACCTCTCCATCCACTTTAAAAAGTTACCCATTGAGCTCATTATTTTAAGATTATATCTCCTCTTGTTTTTCTTTGATTCAAGTTTGCTTTTCTAAAAGGGCAAAAGGGAAGCTAGCATATGAACTACTTTCTTATGAACCAAGGAAGAGTTCCTGTAACTCATTTTCACTGTAGTAATCAGATTAATTCACAAAATTTGAAACTTCATAAATACAAACACAAGGCCATCATTCCTCAGGAATTTCACTTACATCGATCATTATTACACCAAAAATCTCAGTACAAAGAGCAGTGTGATTTACAATGCATTTGTAATGCTTTGTAATATTTAATGGCAGCAGTCCAAGTAAACAAACCAAAGGCAAGAAATTGCTTAACACCACCATTTAGTGAGTTGGAGTCATATGGACATTCATGACTAAGATTTTGAAGTCTTTCAAAGCATCCATATCATACACAGTAGCAATTATTGTGTTTGTTTGCCATCTGAAAAAACAGGTTTTTCCCATCTTTGATATTTTTGATATATGACAGTCTCTTCAATATACACTGATTAAAAAATTAAAGTATTGGGTCTGTTGTGTTTTGTTGTTGTTTTTTTTTTTTTTAACCAAAAGGATATTTATAATATATTTAATCTTTTTTCCCAGTGCTGAAATTTAAAAATACTTTCACAGTTGTTTGCAAGAAAGAGATATGTGTTATTACAAACAATCAAGCAAACCAAACCTCAAAATAAGAGATGGGTATTTGAGCAACAAAATGTCAAAATTCCTTCTTGGAATTTAAACACAGGTGATTATTTTTCTTTCAACACCATGGAAGTTAGCTGGAATAATGGAGAACAAAAACCTGATTTTACCTAAGTAATATACACTAATTTAGTAACTCAGGAGATCAGCTTTTCCTACAGTCCTTCACTAAGGTAAAGAATACCCTGATTAGAGAGTGTATATTTGCTAACACCTGTGATTTGCCAGCCTTTTATCTCTGCTGTTCTTTGAAAGATAACCTGATTGACTGATTGATTGATCAATAGTTGATCAATAGCCTCCCTTAACATGCCTGTATCTTGTTGTCTCTTATCCACACACAAAGGATCGTAACACATGGTGTTAAGATACGTGTGCAGAGCACTTAATCAAATTAAAAAACAATACAAGCAAACTTAATGTAGGAAACCAGTTTGTTTCCACTTGACAGTGTTGAGGATGCTTATGACATACATACAATATATTAATGAGCGAGAAGATATTCTTCAACATCTGCTATAAAACCACATAGCATTATGAAATCTTATGTCTTATTTGTTTTAAAACCTAAATACCCAATTAGCACTTGCAAAACAATGCCCATAGGTTGACATTAATTCTCCCTTATTTTGTGTGGTCAGTATCTTCCCTTTTTCCATTAAACCATCATAGACAGGAACAAAGTTTACAGGAAAACAAGATAAAGAAAAATTGTTTAATAAAACCTGAATTATTCAGAAAAGGGAGGGGCACTGTGTGATAGAGCTTTCAACATCAAATATATGCTTCCTACAACTATAACTTGTTAAACGCTCAGTTCTGCTGCATTCCAATACGTCATCAACTCCCAATCCCTGCACAATAATTATTTGTTCTTTTAAACACTCTGTTTGTCTTCAACAATAATTAGAAATAAAAGATCCTCCCACAAGAATCTACAAAAATCCAACAATGCTTCATCAGGAAAACCTCCAACTCAGTCAGACCTAATTACCGATGCAACAACTTTTATCATCCACCTCAAGGACACTTTACTACAGCTGAAGCAGCAATGGCTGTACGTTTCTGATAGTTTATTAAAAAAAAAAGAAGAAGAAAAAGCACAATTTAAGATAAAAGCAATTTTCTCTTGAGTGAAAATTTGGGTTTTCTTTGTTTCTTAAACAAAAGCAGCAGCCATTCTTAAAATACTTTATAATGTTTATTTAAAATTATTTGACCTTCACTGTAATTTTTTCTACTTTTTTTTTTTTAATTTTATGTACATTGAGTTGGTTATCTATGGACAGTCTACATTGATTATCTTTAGATTTTCTCAGTTTCTTGCATAGAAAGAGAGAGTTTACAATGGTGTCTCCTGGAGCAGAATTAAGATCTAATTGTTCCTCATTTGCTGTGGCTATTCTACTTATGAGTGAAAACATAACTGAGAAAAGCAGGTCATTCCTCCCAGAAGCATGAAGCATCACAAACATTGTAATTTGTTTATGCTGTATAGTTCTCATAAAAAATACTAAGAGGATGTAATTGTTTAAAAAATATCATTGCTATCTTTTAGCACTTAGATGTGAAAAATGTCATCCTGAACAGGAAGAAAATAAGTAACTGTAAAGTGCCTGGAAATGGTCTGAGATTTCCATCTACCCAGCAAAACCTTTTCCATGTATCTAATATTATGTGTTGGCAATTGTTACACTGAAGCGTAACAAACTCCCATAATACCTGAAATACCTGAAATGCTGAGGCACACAGATTTCTTGTGTTGGAAGCTGTTGCAGGAGGGATAATAAAGGCATTTCAGTCTGCAGGACCCTTTTGCATTCCTGTGCTCAAGCATAGCAAGAAGGAAAAATTTAGACAGCTTTTCTCCCAGTTCTATCATTTAACAAAAATGTCTCTTAAATGGAAATCATTTAGGTAGTGCTAATAAGTTAATGTCATGTTTTGGTAGGTTACCAAACTAGTTGTTGGTTGGGTGTTTGGGGGGGCTTGGGATTTTCTGTTTGGTTTGTTGGTTGCGTTTTAAGGCAGGATTCCCTCTTCATAAATATTTTACAGAAGACAAGGTCTTGGGAACTTAGCTTCTTGGCTCAGTCTTTCCCCATTATGTTTCTAGGATAGCATCATCCAATTTCCTCCGTTATTAACTTGATTACACACCTACCTTCAAGGAGCTAATGTTACCAGTGCTGAATTTCTATGTGATGTTTTATAGCTCATCAGGCCCATAATGGGATGGTCAGCCCTGTTTGGATGCATGCTATGGTGCAGTCATGAACTACCTGGGCTACCCCGTGGATGGAAAAAGAAGCGACGCTCAAAGCCAAGCTACTCCTGAGCACAGAGTGCCCTCCTGATGTACAGATTGTGCAGTCAGATGTGACATTTCCCACAGGGCTTTCTAGGAGCATCACTCACCACATGGGGCGGACAAGGCAGTCACCTCCACATGCTGCTTGTCACACGGCAGTCACTGGAGGCTGTTATGATGGAAATGTCCGCATTATGGCAAAGTGCAGAAGTATAAAATAAAGGTCAGAAAGACCTGTGTGCTGTAGCATGTTCTCAAATCACCCTGCTCTGGACAAAATAAATGCATCCTCTATGCATCTATTATTTTTTTGTAAATGGGGGTGATATTGATTCCATACCAGGCAAAAATCTTTGCAGTGTAATAGGTACATAGGAGACTCTCAGAAGCTACGTTAAATGAAACGCAGAACTACCTTCTCATAGATATTTACTGCAAAAATATTAGGAGGACTGGAGTGATGCAGAAAGAGGAAAAACACTGTAAGTATTGTCAAATACTGAACTGAAAGTATCATCTAGCAAGTCACATTAAAAGGACCTATATTTCTATTTAATGAGAAATTAAGTAATATTAATCCTCAGTTAGTGGCTTCTTTGAAATACCCTTAACATGTTAGGTTGAATTTAAGATGAAATTCATGAATCTTGTGCTATTGCTAGCACATAGATGCTACTAGTCAGGACCATACTTTGAAATATGAAGGTAGCTTTTTGCTAAAAACTTGGCTGTGCTCTTTGAGAGACTTTTCTTTTTGCAGAAGAAAATATTGACAGATTCATTAGTATCAATATCTTTCTGTCTGCCCAACTGTCTTATATGTATGATTAATGTATTTTCAGTTAATGATTTCTAAGATTCTTTGTTATGTCTTGTCAAACAGTAGTCAGACAGCATGCTAAACTCGGTTTCAGAAATGTATAAACAAATAATTAAGGATTTTGTACATTATTTGTTGAACATATGGCAGAAGAGAATTCAACAATTCTTCATTAACTAAATACTGTTCATAATAAGGTGTAAAGTATGAAACCTACAAAATTTTCTGTTACTTTTAAAATAGTTGTTAGAACAAGGAAATTATTAAATGGTTTACATAGAAAAGTGGCTTAAAAATTAGTTTCTTTGTTTTTTGTTTTTTGTTTTTTTTTCCTGATGGCCCTCTTCCAAGAATAAAGAATAATAAAGATCAAAAATTTTGTACTAAGCTATGAAATAGATGTCACTGCTGGCACTAAAATTATTTCTGTGTCAGGTCTGGACTATTTGTCTGAGAATAGGATGCTGAGGCTCTTGCTTAGATCCTCTTAGGGGTTATGAAAGGGAGGACTTCCGGTAAATGTGCTTTGGTACTTCCAGGCCGTTCACCATGATATTGTCTGCACCAGATTTGGGCTGATAGTTCTTCATTAGGTTCACTTATTCTGAAGGTTTTTGTTGCTTCTGAGAAAGATACATGAAAGTAGATAAGCAAAAGGTAAAATCTTACATACTGCTTTAAATTGGCAAACTACCCTGGGCTGTGATTATTAAACTTTGTCACTGGTCATGAAGTCAAATAACAGAGAAACATAGAAACACTTTATTAGTGTGGATGAAACAAATTACTACGTGTACATTTTTCTTTCAGGCATTCAGTAATTATTATTTGGTAACCTTATATATGAACACAAACTACATATTCATGTAATTTTCTTTATGTCCAACCTCCAGCCTTCCTTTTGTCTTAAACTTCACCCCACCCCCCCCCCCCCCCCACACCACACCCCCCNAAAAACCCAAACCCAAACCCAAACTGATTTCACAGATAAAGGACTTATTTTTTCTGTGGGCTGAAGCAGAGCTACTTGGACTTCTGCTTCTGGTGCATTAAATATTCACAACCTGAAGTATAAGTATTTGAAGACATAGTTTGGGTGTGTGCAGCCAAGGATACTGAAAGAGCCATCAAACTTGTCTTTTCATCTTTTAGACACACACTTTTGCAAAGATTCGCCATGCTCTGGTATAAAAAGAACAGGACACTTCAATCTCTTTGTTTTTATGGTTGGAGTTGCCCTTTTCCTTTCTCTTTCCCCTTCAGTTGCACCTTCTAACTTCACATGCTCCCATGGACCATATAAACCACTGA
Source organism: Pelecanoides urinatrix (assembly GCA_013400755.1). NCBI lineage: Eukaryota > Metazoa > Chordata > Aves > Procellariiformes > Procellariidae > Pelecanoides > Pelecanoides urinatrix. Next base: position 70,277 of record VZTQ01007483.1, on the reverse strand, counting down.
AATGTATGGCATGAAGACTTTTAGTACAGAAATGTGTTTCACACCATTTGTTTTCATTAGTTTTATCATGTCATTTTGCCCTGTTTTGCAGGTTTCCTCTGGATAACAGAGGAGTGGGTTCCTTTAAGGAAAGTTAAAGCTTTTAACTTGCTTTTTTCTTATACTGGACCTATGCTTGCCATAAAAGCAAAGAAAAACAGTCATGACTTTTTATAAGCATACTGCTTAATCAAAAGTGAGTACTTGGAAAATATAACACTATTCATACCATATGACAGATTCAGCCTAAGTAACCCTGCACCCCCAGAAAAGCCTCAAAAAGCACATAAAAACATCTCCCCCCCACAGCTGAATAAAGACAAAAGTCTAAGTCCTTTCAATAAAAGGAGAAATACTGGCTCTATAGAAGACATTAAAAGATTATGGAAGCTTTTAACAGCAATTAATTAATGCAACCTGGAAGCCATTGATAAGAAAAAAAATGAGAACTTTTCTTAAACTTATCTGTAGAAAAACTTATCTGCTCTTTCCTATCGTTGAATAATTCATTGAGAATCACACATATTTTCTAAAACCTACAGTTCCATCACTCAGGTTAGAAAACAATTCCCAGGCCTCTAAAAATTCAGTGTGCTTAGATAAGGAAATGTCTTGTCTTCACTGACGTCAGAGTCTAATGAGGCATTACTTTTGCTGTATAAGAAAACAGAGACAGCAGCCAGTATTTATATGTGCAGGAAAAGAGCCTGATCTCTAGCTGTAACCCTAGGAATATTGCTTAGCTACCTTTAAAGGGAATTACTCTTTTGAGTAAAACGTTGGGAATCAGGCTTATTGAAGGAAGCATTCTGTATGTGAAGGACTTGTTATTAATGAATTTTGTTTCAGGTTAGCTGTAAAAGTCTAATATTGTGAACTCAAATATCAAATATGTTCAAGACTGCTCTTATTCAATCACATGAAAGAATTGCTCACTAATTTGAGAGTTCAAAATGCAATTTGTTCCTGAGATTTGGGAAAGTAGCACTATATGCGTTAGTATTTCTAGTGCTAAACAGAGTATTTTGTCCTCCTGTTACCCTGTGGAGGAGGACTTTGGAACAACAGATGCTTCTTTCTCTTTGAGGTTGGAGTAGTCTCTATGGAGCGATTTTATATGTATTTACTGTTTAAGGTGTTTTTCCCCCTCTAGGAAGCTTTAGGATATTTAGCTGAGTCACTTGAAGAGACATTATAAAAGATTTATGTCTGTATTTTCAGTGGTGCAGGATACAATAGAAAAGAATCTTAGTGACAAAACACTATTATTACTTACTTTAAATATTTTACAGAGGTACCATAAGTTGGTTTTGTATTTCTTATTGAACAGAAAGAAGATATGGCATTGTCTTCCAGCTTTAATTTGCTATTTGTTCCTATTTGGATCATAATGTTTTGATTATTATCAGTAAATTATTGGAGTAGGTTCTTTTTCCATCTCAAATAATCTTTAGAAATTAGCCATGTGATATCCCAGAGTCCTAGGCTTTTTTATATATTATCATACAACTTCTGTAATAGGTGCTTCCTAACATCTTGACACCTCAGGTCTTGTAGAAAGTTACAATGTAGGGATGCTCCTGTCCTGGCTTCTGTTTGGAGTAAGCATTTTAATGTAAGCACAAGAGCATTTTGCTTTTTACACAGTACATCTCACTGTGCCCAAGCCAGAAAGAGACCACTCTAGTTCCCAAACTGAAAGCAAAACAGCAGCACTATCACACTGCCTTGCTACAGGTTGTACAATGCAATGTTCAAGCTAATAAAATAATCACCATTAATTCTCGCTGATGAACACTTCAGAAGAATGTATTTGTTCAAACACAGTGATACACTGATGTCTTTATACTGATGTTGGGATCAAATGGTATCTTCATAGTAAGGGATAGAATTAAGTAATAAAAAGCTATAAAGTGAGCTTTGTTGAAGCAGAAAATCTGGTATGGGTCAGATATCTTTTTTACCATCTTTATGACTGCAGAAATTGAGAACCCTCCAATATCCTATATTCGGATTTCTCTTCCTTTCCATTTCACCCCTTCCTATCCCTGCAGAAATAGAGGGTAACCAATAGACCTTAATTACTTTCCATGGGGAATGTTAATTAACCAACTGAGTAAGTTCACAGTGTGCTAAAATTCATTAAAAACAGTAAGAGCTATATTTAAAGCAGAATTTTATCAAAACGCTCTCTTTCCTTTGACAGTCAGAACCAGATCCAAACTCTCTAGCTCATAATTATGAATAAATACAAAGAAAAAAATAATATTGAATATCTAGGCTACAGAGTTCATGCTAGACACATGACCTGATTCTATATAAGCATCCGAAATACCATAGTTCTCTTTGCTTCTTAAGCCAAGAAAAGGAAGATGTCTTTCCTATGTGCTGTGGGTTGAAACCANTTCTCCCTTCCTTTCTCCCTTCCTGTCTTTTTTTGAAAGCTTTTTCTGATGGTGAAACTTCCATTTTGTGCCATAAGAGTAGCCTGCAGAACCTTTGTTTCTATCCCAGTTGGAAGGTGGTTGCTTATCTCTGGTTCACGGAGAAGTCAGACAACTTAGGAATTTACATATCATCTACTAAGAAGACAAGGAAAGGAGAAGACAGAAACAAAGGGGCTAAGTTAGACATAATTCTTAATGAAAATCAGGAGGAGTAAAGTACTTAATGGTCATTTGAGTTTTTCAGAATTTTCTTTGGACAGAGTAAAATAACACTTTTTTATTAGGTTATTATTATTTTGTTATTTTTTTAATTTATTATGTCATTATGAAATATGTAATTGATCATTTTGTATTAAATGGCTGAGTCAGATCTGCCCCTTGCTGGCCTTGTAAACCTAATTGGAATATTGTCTTTGCATCTATCGATGTTTTAAGTGTGTTTCCTCTAAAATATGGTGCATATTTCAAACTGAAGTTGTAAATTGTTACTGAATTTATGACAGGACAATTGTGGACCATGCACATCCATAGAAATTATATAAATATCCACAAGGACCAGTTGTTAACTGTTGCTTATGGGGCAAGCTGCCAGACAGTTTTAAACAAATTGATTAGTCCTTTGCTACAGATGCTGCATTTTGGTATTAACAACCTTAACCGCTGTTTTTTCTTAAACCTGGAAAGTTATTTAGAAAGTAGATTTGGAACTACTTTTGGAACTACTTTTTTGGAATTTAGCTACTTTTGTAATGCATAGTCTGTCATGTTTTTCTCAGTCAAATTTCACTCTTGGAAGGGAAAGATAGGCTGCGTTGATATTTCTGGGGGGATAGCTATCAAGTTGTAGAGGTATATTTGAAGTAAATTCTTGAATTTGTTAAAAAAATCAGATACTACTTGAAGAACAAAGTTTGAACACATGTTGAATGAAACTGATTTTGCACAGATCCATTCCCTTTTCTCAGTGAAGTCCTGAAAAGTCTACAAGCTAGCATCATCTCTGGGAATCTCAAGCACAACATAGAGACGGATGTAATTTAAACTCTAAGCTATCCTAAATAAACACACCTGTGTTAATTTGAATTCAATTTATCTGAAATCACCTGATTTTTTAATAATTGCAAATAAACTCAAATTCAGTTACTGAAATGTAATATCACAGATTTTTGAAGGGAGCCTGCAATGAACTTCTGCCATGAGGAAATTCCTACTTCAGCTTTTTTTCTGTTGCAATATGCAGTGGAATATAAATGTTATTTTAGCAACCTGAAAATCCCAGAACATATTACTAGTGCCTACTTATTAGGTTTCACACTTGGAAGTTTTTTCATTTTATGAGATTACATTACTAGAAAAATAAGTCTTTTTACTTTTTTACTGTTTTCTGCAGTTTTCATTTTCTCAGAAGCACTGACCCACATAAAAGAAACCCTGTCAATACTGGAAGTTGAAGTCCCTTTTTGGTGTTATGAAATGAAGTAGAAGTTCTACCAAATATAATTTTTGTATGATCTACCTTGTTTTGGAAAGACCCCCTCCTAAGATGAAACATATGGTTATATATTGGCAGGACTCTGGATGTGATTTCAAAAATCATGACAGAATGTGACATGGATTTAAAAAGTGAAATGAAATAACAAACTTTTATGAAAGGTAATTTTTGGTTAGCAACAAATTGAATGAAAGACTTTGTCCTGAGGTTAAGGAAAACAAAAAATGGTCTTCCTTTATAATAGCTCTGATATTAAGTATGTTCTGGAAACTATTTGTGAAATAAATGCCCAAACAGCATACTAGCCAACAGTGTTGTTTATGAGCAAACAATATAATGGAGGGCTTGTTTCCTGATAAATGAGAAAAACTCACTTAGTTAACATAGCTGTTAACACATACGTTGGTATAACTTTAAGTAAAAATATACTTCATTCGGTATAGCATATGATCTAGAAATTGTAATCCAATATCTCAGTTCAGCTTTCAGTTATTCTAATGAAAGTTTTGTGCCTTACTGTATGGATCAGACCATATGTTGTGATCCTGAGGAGTCCACAGCCACTGCTAGTCTAATAAATGAGAAACTTTGGGGGGAAATGCTTATGCCAGTTAAAAGTATCACTAGAAAATCAAACCTTAATTAAGATCTTTTTTTTTCTTTTGGGTGTGTCTGCAGTATATGCTGAAGCTGTAGGGATAGAGGATTTAATGCCAAATGAGTTAAATTAAGTAACACAAGTAGTTCTGCTATGGCAATGCAGATTTGCCTACAGTGTACATGGTAAACACATCCTTATTTATGCACAGTCAGGAATGTCTATGACAGAAAATCTTTCATGCTTATTTCTTCACTGTTCTGTCTACATTTTTCCTCTTAACATTTTTATTGACTTAATAATCAAGAATACTTTCTGTATGATATACTTAATAACATTAAAGACTCTGTTAACAGGATCAAACATCTTATTCCCTATTAAATTAACCTTAACTAAGTAAACAACATTTTTTTCAGTTAGTTACATTATTTAATTATTGCAAGTCAATATTTCCAATGCTTTTTCTTCTGTAGTCTTTATAGGAACCTTAAGTGTCTTTCTTGCTCTGTTTCTTCCATGTATTCCCTTCTCTGTCATCTTTGAGATAAATTGATCAATGCCGATCCACTTCAGCTTTGGTTTAGGATTGTAAAAGTTGTTTGGCTGATAAATTTTGAATTATTCAAAACAGTGGTCCCTTTAATTGACTACTTGTCTTTCAGGACACAGGATGTGTCACAGTGGATCTATACTTTGGATAATTTGTCAGTTAGAAGAAGTCACCCCATAAGGGTTGGTACCAAAAGCCTCAGCAATTTTCAAACAAACAAACAAATATCCTCACTGCAGAACTGGGTCTTGGGGTTGATATCAAACATGGCAGAGGAGATTTAAGAGAAAAACATAAACTAAACAGTGATGGGCAGAGTTTGGAACATCCCATGCTGTGGAAGAAAATCTCCCCCAACCTCTGCAAGTCTTCACATGGACTTGGGCTTTGACTTAGGAAGCCAGAAAGCTCTGGTAATTTTATCCTAACATGCATAATTGTTGATAGTGCTCTTAGGTATAATTATTTAACATTCTTAATTGAGGTATAACAAGTGAAAGATAGTAAATTTATTAATAAAATTTACAGGATATTATTGTCCTACAATCATGTGTTCCCCTACAAATGTTTCTCCAGGGAAGAAAATACGCCTAAAATAACCCTAAAGCAAATCTACTCTACTCTATTTGTTCAGAAAAGATAATAAATAATTAGAAACTTAATATGTTGAAACCACTAAATCAGAATGATTTTTATGTAGGAGGAAACATTCTTTCTTCCTCTATTCTCAGAATACACTAATGGTTGTTAAAAAAAAAGAAAAAAAAAAAGAAAAAAGTTTAGGTACAAGTGGGTTTTTCTATAAACAATTTTTAAATACAGTTGTGTGTGTATGTCTGCACATGCATGCATGTGTCTGTGTGTGCATGTATGTATGGGAATAACTGCTTACCAAACCAGAAATACAAAAAGATATGAAAAAAATGTAAGGTCATTGACAGAAAAAGGCAATAGGTCACATAATTTTTATCAGCTTTACAATGTTTTTAGCAATAAAATGTTTTAGAAAAAACAGATCATTCTTCCACACTTCACTGTCCCCGGCACATCCATAACTTTATAAGCCTGCAATGTTAGATACTAACATTCCCCTTTTAGCCAAGGGTGAGAAATAGTCACTTGCAGAACATAGTCATCTAAATCATCTAATCTACTTCAGGTTAAATGAGCTTTTAGATTAAAGATGAGATGAATTGTTCCCTTTTTCTCACCATCTACAGTAGAGGAAATCCTGATGGCCAGCTCATCAGTTGAATTCCAGCAAAATTCACGAGATAGTGCTGATCTGTCAGGTGTTTTCAGATTATTAGTTGCTAAATATGTGATGAGAGCTGAAATTAAATATCTATCCATATAGACAGAGAATAGGAAGGTTTTAAAGCTCCTGTAACCCAAGTTAGTGCTCTTACTCTTAGGAGATTTGACTGATGGGCAAGGTCACTTTACACTTAAGACAGAGAATAAGGTTATCATCCTATCTGTGAGTGCCAGTGCACAGAATTTTAAGTTGAAGCATCCCCCATTTTGTTTGCTTTTGAATGTCATTCTTCAAACTGCAACAGATCTAGACAACCCTAGGATGAAACAGATGAAGGGAGCTTGCTGCTACAACCAAAACAAACAGGAACAAATAAATGGATGAAAAGTTAATTAAAAGCAATTTAAAATCAAAGATATAATATTGCCTTTGCCTCAAAAAAAACCCCTGAACTTTGTTCTACTAAAGGCTAGGCAAGCTCTTTTTATGGCTGACTTGATTTTGCTTTTCTCTGAAACAACACTTACAGGCTACTATCAGAGAGAGGAACTTGGTTAGCTGTGATGAGCTATTTTGTAGCTCATCCTTGGCTTTATAATCCTATATTTTATAGCTCATCCTATTCTTTATAATCAATGCAATCCAGTAAGGCCATTCTTAAGTTCTCATGTACCCTTTTTTCCTTTCTTATTGATAAGTCAAAGCAGATCCTTGCTAATTGCCATAAATCCATTTCCAGGGCTCCTGTATCTGTGTTACAAAGTGGATTCTCCTCATTGGCAAAGTCCTTAAATGTTCACCATTGCAATATTCATCTCAGTAATGCATGCCAAAGGCACTTTGAAAGGAAAATCTTCAGTTCGTTTTTTTTAGAATCTGTTTTAGCAGTCTCAGGCAAAAAGGACTATTCAAAGCTCATTATTGGCAGGGAGATTTTGTTATTCACTTTATGGGGCTTTGATGGGATCAAGCCCTATGCAATGATCTATAAAACAAACCATGGTCCAGCTCTGCAGTTGCTGGTTATCAAGGGAGTTTATGAGTTCCCCAGAGATGTTCAGTATCAGTATCTCAAAAAAAATCAGACCCAAAATGTTCTCCCTGACTGTAACTTTCTTTCTCAAAGAAAAGCATCAATCATTCTGAACTGATAGGACTCAACAGATGTTTAATACATCTTCCTTTGGAATCTTTGGACAGGATCCTAAAACAAAAAAACATCCCTTTAACTTGATATGTTTACCAAAATTTAATCTGAAGAAGCAAAAGCAAAGGCAAAAGGCAAAATGAAACAACAAAAAAAACACTACAAAAACAACCATCCTAGAGAGGGAAAGGAAAGCTGAATGCTGAAAGATTTTTAAATAGGCCATTATATCGTTGCTGAATCCTTGTTGCTTTTCTAATTAATCAGACAACCAAAACCATGAAGATAAAATCTAGAAATTCCTTCTTAAATTCCCTTTCTCTGGACTCATCTGCGGGTCTGAGATTCTTTTCTTTCTTTCTGAGATGGAATTAATGACTCCAGCACATTTCACATTATAGGTTTGGCTGATTGTTTTAGAACATCAAACCTGAACTTTGGAGATATTTTACTTATTGTCAGAACAACGTTTGCTAAACTTAACATTTATCACATTTATTTGAAAGTGTTTTGCATTAATATTTTGTTCTCTTGATGTCTTTGCTGAATTAAAACCATTTGGCTTTAGGACTTCTGACATTTTATTTTTAATTTTGCAGGATATTCTTCCATAAGAAAGAGCTTATTTTAAATGAATGCATGATGGCTTGGAATGAAATTAAAAATTAAATTCCTAATGTGCTTCAGGCATGATTACCTCACCCTCAGAAATCCTCCTTCTGTTCTCAGCTCACTTATGTAAATACCAGAATGATAACCTTTCCTCCAGTAATTTAAAAGGAGAAGGAAGATTTCACAAGTAGGGCATGTACTGATGAGTCTCAGGTCAGCAAAAATTAGTCTTTATACATCTCATTTTACCTGTAATTCTAGGGAAATGTTGTCCAGTCAAGCCCAATCTGTTTTGAATCGTCTTTTGTTTCATATCACCTGCCTCTGTTTCCTTTCTGCATGTCTACTCCAAGCCTCTTTGCTCAGCTATCCCCATTTCTTCCTCCCAGTCTCAGTCCCATCAGTAACCAGCAAGGACCCTCATTGCAATAACTGTCTTTCTTTCAACTTGTTCTTCCATCCTCCCATATTTTGCAGTTCCATGATTTATTTTTTTTTTCTCCTCCCACCCCTGTTTGCCTTCCTCTGTCTCGTACTGGTTGGGTTTAGCAGGAGAATATTGGAAGCAGGAAAGGACAGGCTCACTGCTCTCATTTCTGCTGTGAGTAGCAGCTGCTGAGAAGGTCCTGCTATGTTATCACACCCGGATCTGTAGCTGGGACCTGCTGCTAAATTTACTTCTGCTGTGCAAGTCTGCTGTACAGATAGTGGAGAAATTGTGGACACATTGCCTGCTCCAAATTAAGCATCAATTCCTGCTGCTAATTCTGTAAGCATAGACTGAACACAGAGGGTCATCTCTTTTCCACTAATTATTAAATAGCACACATTATGTGTGACAGCTGCAACCTTTCAGAATGGTCAAACATGAAAGTTTTTCCACAGATAGATGTACCCCTGTTGCCCAGATCAACCATCTTGCTAAATTTCTATGTTCTAACCCAAATAATGGGGTTTCTTGGGTTCAGGTGACTTGAGGAACTTCTACTGTGGGCAAAGCCATACTTTCTCCCTAAATTTAGTCTTTGGAATTATGGTTACTTTTGGACAAAATCTTGAAATAAGAAAATACTCAGCTTGAGATGACCCAACATGGAAAATTTCTGAGTGATTACAGTTGCGTAGACTGGTCATACCATGCATTAAGGAATTCATAATAGTATTGGCTAATGGAAAATGTGCTGATCTGACCATAGATCCACCTGTTGCAAGATACCTTTATTTCCATTATGTGCTAGTCTTCTGGTAACGTTATGCTATTGAGAAATGTATATTCGGATGAAATTTTGTGTTCTATATTTCAATGGCTTAAAGACCCAGAATATACATTCTTTGCCATTTCTGGTATGAAACTTTTAAAGTTAGGCTTCAAATTTTTCTCCAGGATATTAAAATTCTGGAAAGTAAGTAAGAAAACGACCAATTTCAAGCATGCTGTTACAAAAAGAAGGCAAGACAAAATATTTTAAGCTTTCAACTGTAACTAATTACATAACTTTGAAGCTCTATATATCCATTTTTAGATATTATCCCAAGAATCAAAATCTTAATAAATTTCTTTAAAGCTTGTTAATCTTAAAGAAAATAAAAACTTTTGAGTTATCTGACTTGTAACTGTTTTTTCCTGTGGCACACCAAGACACAGAGTGATAGCTTAATTCTTTAAAAAAAGAATGATATAGCTTTGGATGAATCTTGTACTGGATTTTATAGGTAAAACTAGTTTTTGCTAGCATTTAAAGTTTATAATCTGAAATGTCCTTGATTTTCCCTTGTACTGTTTTTGTAAAAATATGATTTGGAAAGCACCCTGCCAATATGCATAAGGTTACAAGAAAGCGACAAGCCTCAAAGTGTGGGTATATAATCAGAATTCAGTACTTACATAATTATGTCTTTCTTTGTTAAGTACTTAGAATTCTGCAAATAAAATTGCAGACTAGATGGTGGTGTTGTTTTGATGCTCTTTTTCTTTTTTTTTTTTTATTAGTGTTTAAGGCACACTGTACTCCTCCACTACAGATAATTTAAGTTTATGTCCCTCTTGCCATTCTAAACAACACTACTGAAAGGATTTTTTCTTCTCTTTTTCTGAAAATATAAAAATATCTTGATCATGTTCTTAGTAGCAGCATTTATTTCCATCATAGTTTTGCCAAGACAACCGCCTGAGGGATCCAAATGTGTGATTTGCATCTGCATATTAAAAAGATGCCCAGTCCAAAAAATAAAAGCTTTCAGTTTACTGTACATAATGAATGTGCTGTTTGATTATCATAGTGATTCAGCTTCAGTATAGGCATTTGCTGCTGAAGTCAATGATAAACTTTCCACTGACTTCAGAATTCAGCCCACTTGGAGCACCCTTGAAAACTCCATTTCATACATGCTGAATAATACAAGAGATCATATCCTGTGATCCATTGCCTGAGCCTAGCTCCCGCTGCTGGTAAGAAAATCTTTGCTTTAAGGAATCTCACAAAGCACAACATGAAAGAAAAGGGAAGCAGGTCAAGCTTAGGATGAGAAGCAAATTAAAACAAACAACCCCTCACTTATGAATCTTAGACATTTCTCTTGTTGCTCAATGCAGTAACATTTATAGACAAACTCTTTGGGCTACTGTTGTTTTTTTTTTTTCCTCAAGTCATGTAGCAGGATAAAGACATGTTTGCTGCATCCTTAAAGGTATAAAGCTAAGCCTTATTCCCAATCATTTATTCAGAAAAGTTCTACTCTCACAAAAACCTTATTGCCATAAAGGGCCTGATAGAGGATCAAGCCCTCATTCTGTAGTCTGTACAGCACTTCTTCTTAACTGTTTAGGTAAGAGAGGACAGACATTAATCTTCTTGCAGGTATGAGGTGTCCTTCCTGCTGGGTAGGTGATTTGTTTTGCTGGAGTCAGAACCTCCCGAAACCAGACTTTTGAGCATAAAAGTCCTGTAAAGACCATTCAGCAGAAAGCCAGAGCATCTTGTGGCTAAGTAGTCAAATGTACCTTGCCCTCTATTTGTTACAGAATTATTGGGAAAAACTCTGTATTTCTTATGTGTACCAAAGGGTCTGTAGCTTAGAGACACACTATCTTCATTCTGCTGAACTTAGTTGTGATAAGGCATGCATGTTTTTTCTGGAGTCCATTTTGAATAGTTTACCTTGTTTAAGCTTACACTTAGGTCAAGTTGAAGACTATAGAACAATACTGCTTTTAGAAAATTGTTGAACACACTCCAGTTCACTCTCTTCTCTTTCTGAGAACAAAATCTATCCTCGCCAGCTTACCTAGAAACTGTTTAAGCACTGAGGAAATCATGCGCTGTTAATAGTGGATGTAAGATAGCAATAGTTTCTGAGTCGTTATCTGTAAACACATGCATTACTTCAAATATATATAACTAATGCTAAAATTTATAAAAGTAGAGAAACTAACAAAAATGCCTCATTGTAAATAAATGTTTGATTTCATTAATTAAAATTATATTTTGAATTAATTTTTTGTTAAGTAGCTGCATTTCTTTGAAAGCTTTTCTTTTCTCCTCATATATTTCAAAATTTACTGAGTACCAAATGGGAACTGAAGCTCTTGTGCTAAATATTTTTTGATTTAAAAATCTGCGTGGACTCTGCCTTGAAGAACTTCCCAATGATCTAGCAAATTTTGACAATGTTATCGTAAAATATGCTGGAATATTCCCCCCAGAGCACAAGAGTGTATCCTCTATGTAGCAAGGTCCTTAAATTTGCAGGACTGTCACAGGTGCTCTCATATGTCATTTCCATCCGTAATAATTATAAGGGCTATGGACAGGGGAAAAATGAAAGATAGATGACAGTGGTTCCTTTCTGATCCAGCAATTCCTCAATTTACAGTAAATCCCTGGGGCCCTTATTAAGTAATTCAAGATAGAGAAGTGTGAGAGGAACAAACCAGCTGTGTTATTTTGGGGTAGCATCCTTATCCCATGTTGATAGCCCGGGAGGTGTCACTATTTTGCATTGCATCTTTTCACAGGACAATTTTTCCACTTCCTTTTTTTTTAAGTTGCACTTGAGTCTCTGCTCTGACCTCTTCTCATATTTCCTTGAGAAACCCAAATCCATCCTGAGAGATAATATCGCCGTCAGAACATTTTAGGCTTGGTAGATTATTTCTGTGATTTGTGCTACAAAGCCAGTAACTAATCAAATTGAGCTGCTTCTCCCAGCACTCACACGGGGCTGCACCTAGCTGTGTAATTAGCAGAAGCACGGTGCACCTGTGGAGAGCGGGTCAGCGCTGTGTGGTGTCCCTGAGGGGAGGCAGCGGCACGGGACGTCAGCGTTTAGATGTAGCTGCATGCTGAAGGATGCAGGAATCTGCTTTTCTGGACAGGACTGGGATAAATGAGCCAACCCGATGCGGCTGTGCTCTCTTGGAGCTTAGTACGTAATATGCAATCTTTATCTTCAATATAAATTTTGTACACTTGCAAAACTGAGCTCTTTTGGTGCTATGCTGCTGCTTTAGACAATTTTGGAGAAATAGATGGATGTTAATTTGACAGCCCCTGTATCTCTGTCCTCATTAGAGATTTCAAAATGTTTTTTGTCAGGGGATGACTGATTAAGTAGTAGCATTGTGGATGTGCTACAGAGCTAAGAAAAAATTGATTGGCCTGACCCAAACATGCAATTCTTCATTTAGGTCAAGCCTTTGTTGAAGATTGCCATATTTTGATTAACTTCTTCTCATTAATTTGTATTTTCATAAATCTCTGCACTTTGAGATTCCCTGTAAATCCCCAGGCAGAGATGTTAGTCACATGAAAAATCCTCAACCTTATACTACATCTAACCCAAAATAAAAAACTAAGTAGATTTAGGTGAATGCTAGTGCTGTAAGCTAACTTCTGTTTGATACTAAACGTGCCACTGTGCCCAATACGGAACCTCCTGTGGTTCTGAAGCAAAATGCTTGTTTGTCTTTGCTGGAAGGGTACCAGAAAAAATAATTTAAAGACATACTCTGGACAGTCTCAGGATTTGTCTTTTAAACTTGTTCGATTTACCACCCTGTTACCAAGGTTCTAGGAATTTTCTTTTATTCACTATGTGGAAATTTAATTTTGCTCACAATAACTGGCCAAGTTGTTTTTGCAGCTACTTCTGAAATCAGCAGGATTGCATACCTTTCTTTGAGGGTGGTTTTGGCTCTTCATATGTGCTTCTTTTGTTGTTGTGGAAAATGAAGGCATTAACCATTAATAAAATATAAGTAATGTAATAAGCAAGCAAATTATAAGGAATGTTAAAAGGACATTCACTAATGGACAAAGAAAATGCCTGCCAAATTTTACCCTGACATTTATTTTAATAGCAGACCAATATTTTTTTTTTCAAAAACAGGTTTCCAATAAATAGCTCGAAAAATTTTAACAGCAATGACACCATTCCATTAAAAATATTTTCTAATAAAATCTAACAAATGTTTACTAATTTTGCAGGTTAACATAAACCAGTGAATTAGCAATTTGTAAGAGTTTCACTGAATTAACAAATTTTTAATCTGCCATAAATGTATAGCTGTTGATTAAGTTTTGTGAATGTAGCCTGTAAAAACTATCTTTTCCCATTAAATGATTAAAATGTATTCACAAAAGTAGTACATAACACATTTTGGAGGTCTGTTTAGTTATTTCCCTCACTTATTTTTGGAAGTGACAGTAATGAAAATGTATGACTAATGAAATGGGAATTCTCACCTTAGAAAACTTTTATCTTGTGGAAAATAGTTCAGAGAAAAATAACCTAAGAAACAGGGGTTTGTAAACATTGATCAGTACGTAAATATAGAATTTGGTACCAGGCACAATATTGGAAGAATAAACCATTGCTTATATATGGCAACAGGTAGATCCTACCATGTTGGGGTGAGTAGCTATCTGCAGTCTTATCTCCTCTGGAGGGTGCTTACAAATGATTTTGAGGTTGGAAAGGAAAGAGAAGGTGAGGAATTCTGTCATTAAGCTGCTGGTCTTCACAACCGATTTAAAGAAAAGCTTGTGTCTAGCCTGGTGTCTTGGTGGGTGACTCTGGGTAAGGTGGGTTTGGGAGCAGTCTGGTGTCTGTGGGTAGTAGCAGGTTCCAAGTTTGATGGCGACACATTCTTGTTTTTCCCAGCTATGTCTGCAAACCTGTGGTAGTTATTAATAAGCCTCACAATTAAAGACATTTAAAGTCATGCCGGTGCAAAAATACATGGTATCCAACATATATCTGCAGCCTAGTATATTATGACATGCTATTTACCTCATTCACAAGAAAAAATGTATTTGTACACCTAATGAGTGAAATGGGAAGAACCGCTTGGGGAAAAATGGTTTTCAGTCTCTGGTAGTATAGTTTTATACAATCAATGTCAAAGCAATATATCTGTCTGAAAGAGCAGTGGGCCCAGGGAGTGTGAGAGTCTAAGCTTTTGTAGACCAACATCTGCTTTGTACTGGATAAGACCCTAAGCTTCTTATTTTGGCTGATGTTTTAGTGTTTAATCTGTTTTGCTAAGGAGCTCTAATATAAATGTTAATATTTTATACACATTCATGCTATGGTGCTTCTTGCAAATAGCTGGAAAGCCCAGGAACGTGTCTGAAATGAAGTTCCTGGAATTTTGTGAACAAGACAGAAGGCCACCTTGGAAGAAATTATTCATCAGTATTGAAAATTCATAAGAATTTTCCCATGCACAGTCTATGTGTTATAATGAATTAGCACATAAGTCTCTTACCTCAGAAATCTTGGAGGTTTTATAATCTGGGTTAAGGAACATCTGAAATGAATTCAGTGAACTTGATAACTTTCTGGTGCAGAATGACACAAAGTTCATCAACATGGTCCTACAATACTCCTGACAGGTAAAAAAAGATATCTATCTAGCTAAGGAAAATATATGTGAGGAATGCAGTGTACCAAGGAACTTGGGAAAGAAAAGCATGAGTAATTTTGACCAACTTAAAGATGCTATTTTCTGCGTTCTTGGATTCCTGGCATGAGAATACCAATGGATGCTTCTACTTTAAACACTACATTTGGTTTGAAGGAGAAGAGAAGACTTCTTCTGCACTGTTTTTATTAACCTTGATGTAAAATACAAGTTCTAGTAATCAGACTGTTGGAGTCGTGGTCAGTGATTGCTTTAGAACAAATGTACAAGTCATATGTGCATTTTTGGAGTAAAAAGCCAAAGTGTGCACACTACTTTTAGTGAAGATATTAAAATTGACAGGAAAATATGGACAAGAAAAAGGAGAAATTGGTTTGGGAGTAATTAAAGTTTAAAGGAGAATGATAATCAGAAATTTTTTCTGTATTACATTTGGATATAAAAGTCTATGGGTCTCTAGAACTGTTTTGATAATTTTTTTTTTTTTTTAATTTAAATACAATCCATTGCCAAGCTATGGCATTCAAGATCGGTTGTATTGAAATGCTGGAATGAAAGGAAGGCAAGATTTTGCCATTAAAAGTTATGATATTTAAACATCCAATTTTGCAAAGGAAGACAGAGCTGGCTGGGGTCATTGGGGTTAAAAAGACTTTTTCAGATATTCAGAAAATAGAATAACACAATTAATTTAGTATCTATACCACTCAGAAGAGGTATTGCATGTTGGTTGTATCAGCACAGTATGTCGAGAGCCTATTTCTTTTTCGGATTAGTTTTAGTCTTGTGCAGCGTAACAACATTGCACTAGGTGCAATAGATTGTTAGTTACGGTTCTTCTGAAGTTTAGGCTCTGGTGATATTCTTTACTAACACATGAAGAAACAATATTGAAACAAAATTAAAAAAAATCTCACAAAATCATAGAATCATTAAGGTTGCAAAAGACTTCTAAGATCATCGAGTCCAACCGTCAACCCAACCCCCCCCATGCCCACTAAACCATGTCCCTAAGCACCTCATCTACACGTCTTTTAAATACCTGCAGGGATGGTGACTCCACCACTTCCCTGGGCAGCCTGTGCCAAGGCCTGACCACTCTTTCAGTAAAGAAATTTCTCCTAATGGCCAATCTAAACCTCCCTTGGTGCAACTTGAGGCCATTTCCTCTTTTCCCATCGCTAGTTACTTGGGAGAAGAGACCAACACCCACCTCACTACAACCTCCTTTCAGGTAGTTGAATGAATGATGGTCTTTCCAACTAATTTCACTGGGCATTACAGCAGGCTGTAAAATTTTGCAGTTTGATTGCACATGTATAAAATCAATGTAAGAATGTGGAACTGGAACGCAGTGGATATTACAGTGTCTAAGAAACATAGATTTGTACTCACGTGGTGCCTGCAAATGTGGAGATCTGGACAGAAAGAATGGACTACCATAATCCATTTCAATATTAAGAAGCAATCAGAAAACGTGGGTAGCACTACTTTAATTTCTAAAATCTTCTAGGTTTTTTTGGAAGTGCATATAGCTTTAAAGTTTTGACTGAAAATAAATTATCCTGGGAAAGAATTTGACACTTTCATGATGAAATACACACTGTTTTTCAAATAACTGAACTATCTCATTGAACATCAGAAATGTTTTCTGGCCTCAGATTTCCATTTGGCTAATGACTCTTTCAGCATAGAGTATGACTAAAGCTGTCACTGCAGCAACTGTAGTAATACATCAATAAACAATGTTTCCCTGTTTTTGCTAGCTTTACCAAGTGAAATGAAAAGATCAGTGGACTAATCAAGCTGCTATTGGTGGAATGAAAATTCACAAAATATATACAGCTGGAAAAAATGGGACTGTTCTTTAAGGGCACTTCCTTACTTGTACTTCTTGAAAAAAGAGCTTACACCTAACACATATATTTGTGCAAAGACTCTCAAAGACCAGAAGGATTTTTTTTTTTTGTGAACTTAATATGATTTTCATATGTGATCACACAAATAATGTTTTAAACATTGATCTGTGGAAGGCAACATAATGCTCTCTCAGATCTTCACAAGCTCTGAAGTGTAGAGCTGTGAAGTGTAGAATCACAAACTGGACAGTGTGGAGCTGTACCTATTTATACCAGCTGAGATCCTGTCCAGATTATCTTTCAGCTCTAGAAACTAGTAAAACATTAAGATTAAATCCTTTTGAGTACATCTCCAAGGATATTTTCACTTAAGATTCAAAACCAAACCATGTAATATACACACTACAATTTGCTCTAAATTACTTCCTACTCAGACCAACACGAATTAATTATTAATTAAATAAGGAAATTTTTTTGGATGTTCTAACACATCTAGATTACTTAGTAGTTATTACATCCTTCATTGACAAGTTCAGTTTCCAGTAGATGAGGTGCTCACTTTTCAGTTTTATATGACTATTTAAAAATATTTAATTAATTTTTGTTTCTGTAACATTTTAAGTTACATTTTCCAAAACTATGGATTATGACTAGCAAACCAAAAATAAAAAATGTATTTTTAAGGAACATAATTCATGAAGATGTTTTCTACATAGCAGATTGATATATATGACCATGAAAATATACAAAAACAGCCTTAACCCTGCAAGCTCCTAAGTCCCTCAAATTTATAAGCACACAGTCTTTTTTCACTCTCCAAATATAAGACATTTTTATAATTTCAGAAACTTTCCTAATTATACACACTAATTTTGTCATATCCCAGTCCTTACTGTCAGCAGGGATATTTTCACCAGCTCAGTCCTTTGTAATTTGTTATTTCAGTTACTTGCCCAGGGGCTCACCCTGTATCGTTGGCCTATTTTGTGTGTTCCCAGGAATCCATTCACAAGCTGTTAAAAAGGGATGATGTTGGATTTAGGAGTCTGAATAAAGTAGGACAGAGATTTCTGCTATGTAGGTAGAACAGCTGGAAACATGAGCAAAAAAAAAAAAAAAAAAAAAAAAAGAAGGATTTACCTGATCTTACAAGCAGAAGCTGCGTGCAACTAAAAAATAGGCAAAGAATACTAGTGATTGACCATGTTATATGTTAATGACTTTTTTGTCACAGAATAAAGGGAAAATAATGAAAGGCTTTCTCATATTAGGAAACATAGGAACAGACTATAACAAACAGTGCTTTTCCAATAACCTCTTTGCTTCTCATACACTTTTTTTCTGTCTCATTCTGCTTTTCCGTCTTTTTCTTGGGATGAACACAGTAATAATTTCCTTGTCTTCTTTTAGACATGCACAACTCTAATCAAAACGCCTTAGAGAACTGGCACATATTACTGGTCTCTGTCTCCATGGTAAGCAATATGTTGGCTGTTATGTCTGAGGAGGTACAGAAACAGAATACACTTCCAGTGTATAAAGGGATCATGTGTCCCTTAAATCATAAAAATTACAGTGCTTTTTGCACAACTTTTGAGTTTTACCAGGCTTCCATTACATTCATGAGTGAGCTAAATTGCATAAGTCCCTCCTTATGCACAAAAATACATGTTTGGGTTTTGAATTGTGTTTTAAACAGGAAATACATAATTTAAAATTACTTTATTTAATGTTTAATGAAATATTATTTTAAAAAAAGGCCCTTTGATGCTACATTTTCAGTAGTAGAAAATGCTTACAGCATGGCAAGGGAGAAGAGCTTGTGACTATGAGATGTGTGTTCTTCAGAAGTTGAATGGAGTACTTGAGTGCTCCAGCATTGATCAGATCTTGTATGACTGTAAATTTAAATTATTTGCAATTTAATTTCTCCATTTTGTTATACACAGAAGAATACTTGCCTTTCATCGGGAAAGAAATACAAAATTTATAGCTGATAAGAACCATAGAACTCATGTCACATTTCATATTCTACTTGCAAAGCTCATCAGTATTTTAACAAGGTTATCTCACTTATTTTTGAAAAAAAATTCTTTTCTAAAAGGTTTCAATAACTCAGATATTTAATTGGGATCATACATTGTACTTTTGCAGTATACTTCTTTTATTAATGTCTTCTAAAAGGTTTCATACATATGTGTTTGACAATAGTGATGTTATTTCATGTCTAGGTACTTGTTGACCTTTCTCCTGCTGATGGAATAATACAGACTTGTCAGGTATTTCTCATACAGATGTGCTGACTCCTTATTCAATGGCACATTTTGAACAAACACACAGGAACTCATTTTTAGTGACGGAGAAAATTGGATACACTCTTTATTCTTATTTGTGATTTGGCAAATTAGTGCCACCTTTTGCCTCTTGCCTATTAGCAACTACATTTAATATACAATTAATATTAATTTCTGGGCTTCTACTTATAAGAAGGCTTATGGTCTTGAAGAATATTTTTGATATTTGATATTTCTACAACTTCAGCTCTTTTAGGAGATGATTGATACTGGGATAAAAGTAAGTTTACTCAGTTAAACAATGATTCCAGTGTTTCACTTGTTGGATATTAATTAAGTCTTTCAGTTCAAACATGTAATTTTCTTCCCCTTCAATCTTCTTTAAAAAAGATGTAACTACTATTCTATTCTAAATAATAAATATACAAAACGCTAGCACTCTTCCCCATCTGTTGGATATATTTTTTGAAAGTAACTGTTTTAGAACTATATTTTAAGAATCAGATTACATGACACTTGCTCTCAGTAATACCTTATTCTCTGTTAAGTCCTTTAGTATTAGAGAGAGTTAAACTACCTCTAGGAGTGAATAAGCATGACAAAATCTGACCCTTCATTTCTGATACAAATAAAACCACACTACAGCTTATCAGTTCTCCCTGAAGTTAATTTGAAGTTTAGGCCATAAAGAGGAGGGGGGCAAAAAGAGAAAGAAAAAAAGAAAAAAAAAAGAAAAAAGCACTGGGCCGAAGAGAGCTAATTTCTTTCAGAATTTCTCTCTGCATGGGAGATTTGATAGCAAGTACTGTAGTTTAAAAGTCTGAGTAAATGCAAATGAAGGAGAAACTGGGACATCTGGATATAAAAGTATATTATGTAGTTCCAAGAGGTCCAGTGGCACTTGTGTTGTGTTTAATCAAGTAGAACAAAGTAGATATTAGATCCTGGTAGACTATTTTGCTTAGCATTCTACAAGTTGTATTTAAATCTCGGTGGCCTGAATGCTAATTAATAGAACAAATTAATCTTTTTGACCCAAAGGAAATTTGCAAGCATGTTCTTCTTACACTTACAAGGGAATTTATGTAGGCTTTCAACAGCTCCATTGCAAAGACTGAATAAAAGACATGTGGCAGTCCCAAATCAAAATTAGGAGGAATCAGGTTTTAATCAGTGAGGGTTTTTAGAATGTAATTGTTAGAGTAAAGCAAGGTTGCCACTCAACCCAGTGTCAAAACCATCTGACATCTTGGAGGAGATTATATTCTCAGAAGGAAACAATTTTTTTCCCATTGAAGTTTGTAAATCAATACTGTTCTCTAAAAGTATGCAGAGGTTTTCCTAATGTGTTTTGTTACTGGAAACAAGGAAAATAAGATTACAGTGGAGGCCAAATGGAAAAAGGGGTCTGAATGTGAAGAAAAGGAAAATGCACTCCGGTTGTTGATGTACAAACTCAAAAAGTGAGGTCATTGTGGGTGAGAATGAGAGCTGAGGTGCACATTTCCGAAATACAGAAAAAACAAACAAACAAACAAACCCATCCCCAGGCTAGTTAATGAGAAATGTACCACAAGAAGTCCTTTTAGATGCTACATTTTGGGTTGGTGGGGAACGTCAAGGAGCTCTGCAGAGCAGAAAGGAGACATATTTTCACTGACAGAGGACTTTGAAAAAATACTTTTACATGGAAAAATAAAGTTTGGATCATGTTATACTTGAATTAAGAGATTTCTTAGAGCATGAGAAAAACTTTCCCAAATAAATGTTTAACTCATAAATGCATTTGTTTTAGATTTGAAGTCCTGGTCTCCAGACACAGCTTTGCCTGCTTTGCTCTTGTAAAGTGTCACAATATAATAGAAAATGTCAGGTTTACCTTCTGTATTTTTCCTCGGTTTTCATGACTACATGTGTACTCATTGCTTCTCAGGAAGAACGGGCATTGTTTGTTTGATCATTTCAGAAATAACAACAAAAGTCTCGAGACCACTGCCAGCAAGCAAAACCCTGTGCAAGCCTACCCTGGGGTCAGTGAACCCTTCACTCAGAGATAGACCAGCAAGAGACACGCAGCAAAGCAAACACAAGGAAGCAAATACGGGATGGAGCAAGCTTTGCATTCAGAGCAGTCGTAGCATCTTTGTGCCTTTACTGCTGTCAGCTCTTCCAAGTGCAGCTGCAAACCTTACTGAAGTAATGTCCTGCCTCAGCACTGAGCTGTGCAACTGGCCAGTCGTAAGACCACGTCTCTGACAGATCTTTCTTTCTTTCCCCAAGGATCTTTGAACATGAAAGCTGTGTTAGACTTCCTGGCTGCAGACCATGGTAATAAATCATCTCGCAAAGGCAGATCCATGCAGCAGTGAATATCTTTTCACTACCCTCTATGCTCTAATCCAAATCCTGTGGTTTTGTCATCCCCTAAATGTGCAGGATTCTCATCTCTGAAGGGTTGTAACATGATAGCTACAAAAGTTTTAACTTCCTTCCTGCCATTATTACTGTTGCACAACACAGAACAGCTTTGCCTTAGCACCATTTGGCATTCTGCCCTCAATCTTGCATGCAAAGTCACATGTGCAGGCATGTTGTCTAGCTATCCTCATTTATTTTGTTTGGGGATCAGCAAGGAAAAAAATTTGTCACTTCAGCTTGGGTGTCAGGAGAGACTGAGGAAATTTTCACATACACAATCAAGACATCTTTTCAATAAAAATTTCTACATTTCTCACTGGAAAACAAAAGTGGTCAAGTAAGGACACTTTACTATCAACACTGAATTGCTGAGACCCAAAGATTGATAGTGTTTATCCAGCCAGACAAAGTTTACAGCTGACCAATCTTCATCAAAAATTTTGCAGTCTTTTTGGTCTAAACAGATGTGTGCTGGTGATAGTGAGCATCCAGAGTTGGTACACGAGCACATTGCCTGCCCTGGGAACAGCTGTAGCGTAGAAACAGCCTGCCTGGGGAGTCTCCAGGTACATGGCGTGCTTCTCTGACCTTATGAATGCATGTCTAAAATGTCAAGGGTTTTGATTTACATCAGCAAAAGCAAAATCAAGAACTCAGCTCAAAACAACCTGTATCATATGACCCAGAAGAAAATGGAGAAGAACCATAATTACCTTATTTTAAGTTTTTCCTACTAAACTGATACTCCTATGTAATTTATTGGTAATTATTGAAAACCATTCTCTGTGGGCTGTTTACAGGTGAAAGAAAAATGCAAGTGTTTTTCTCTAAGGCTGGCAGAAAAAACAATTGTTCTGAATTCTCACTCTCATGAAAAAGCCGTAACCAAACGATGGATTTCAGTTTATATCATAAAAAACCCCACAGCTGTGATTTACATTGGTCATACCTTTCTAACAACCATGCTAGCTGCCCCCTGCCCTAAGCTGTATACACATAGTATACCACATGTAGCCTCTTCCTTTTTCCCCAAAATGTGACCCTTTTGAGTGGTGCAAAAATGCTGAGAAAAATGGATCTTTTGAAACTCTAAACAGACTACTGTGTCATTAAAACACCACTCTTTTCTTTCATTTATTTTAAAAGACTAGACATGAAATATTGTGGGGTTTTGTTTTTGTTTCTTTCAACTGTCCCAATCAAGTAAGGTTGCTGATCATATATCCCAATACTGTTTAGGTCCCTAGTTTCCCATGGTGGTTAGGTGTCTGGCTGCAGCTCTAGCAAGAGAGTCTGCTCAGGTAACATATAAAAAGTACACTACTCAGCAGCAATGGCACAAAAGCCGTAATTCATGGTATGGAGCTCCTCAGCCAAGCAAGAACTTTCACAAGGCAGTTTCTTCATTATTAGTAGCTGGATACTCTACCCTAACAGAATGTAGCAAAATAATTAAACTGAGCAGGCTGCCAAGGTACATGCTAATTAACTTTGGTTAACTTCCTCCAGTATTAGCCTATGAGAGGAACATAATTTGAAATAATTAAGCATTGGAGACCTCTAAAAGTTCATCAAGTCATTCATTTTCTAATGCTTTGCCTTCACTGAACACTTATGAAACTTAGGGATCTTCTTGAACTCTGCTGCTAACACTGGCCTTTCATAAGCAGGTGTTCTGGTGCTGCATTTCTGCAAAAACCAGGAATCTCACATTAGTGTCAAGTCACTTGCCTTAACACATGACAATGAAGGACATCATTGAGCTTTACAGAGCACAAGCAGAATGAAAATCTGCATAGTACTAATGTAAACCAACAGAACAGTCAGGTTTCCTTCAGTGCAGGAAAGCAGATTGCACTTGCACAAGGAAAGAACGAAAAAAAGACTTCATTTAAAAATAAGCATGGCAAGTGACTTTTCACACATTGAGCAATATGCTTCTTTATGATACAGCTAATTCCTCCAAGCCTTGTCCTCTAGTCCCACAGAAGCCAAAGAGAATTTTGCTAATAAACTTTATAGTTGGTAGCTTTTTACCTTTGCTGGGGGAATGCTGTGATTTAAGACAGCTGCATTATAGCTGCGGTCATTACTCTTCCCAGAAAGAGAGAGCAGTAACCTTCTTCCCCTCCCTGTTCCTGGAAAGGATATCTACCTTTTAGATGCCTTTTGATATCACTGAATCTGTTGAACAAGAGGTTAAAAAAATCAACAAACAATAACCAGTGCAGACAGACCAATTCTAAGAAACCAGATACACCTTGAATATGCAGACAAAAAAACCCCAAAACAGCATTAGCCCATCTGAACTCTAACCAGTTCAGCATCTCTTGCTTTGGGTTTCAGTATAACCATTCTTTTCAAACAATAGCAATTTTCACTCATAAATTTGTGCATGTGTTGCCTTAAACAGCTTAGTGGTATCCTGCTTGTGATGCTCACAGTGTAAGTCTCTTCTGTACCCAAACCACCAATTCAAGAGACTACTAGCTTCCCGAATCACTCATATATCTTCTAACATTTGCACAGCCACCTACTCCAAATCAACACTCAGCTCAGAAGAAATGTGCAACAGTGCTGCATGGTCCCTCAGCTTTTGAAGATGGGGAACAACATACTGTTTTACTGATTTGCTGTTAAATTTTTACAAAGATAGGTTTCTGCATATATCTGTCACTAAGTGTAAAAGAAAGCAACTGAAAAGAAAAAAGTTCCCAAGTTTGGCAGTGCATTAGTGTCATTTTTCAATCAGTTCATGTGTATAGTCACAAGCTGAAGCAGTCTTCATACAAGTTCTGCATTAAATCCTCTTAGGATGAACTGGCTCCAGACCAGGACATTCCGCCAAGGAAGCATGAGTATTCTGCAGAGCTGACCTTAGAGATGTGGCTGTAATTTATTGTAGTAATAAATTTGAATTTATCCAGCATGTCCACCTCTTACAATTGTTGCACAACCCTCGGGCACCTTATCGTTGGCCTTATCCTCCCCGCCCAAGTGCATACCATTCCCAAAGAGGACACCATTCCTGTGTGCCTCTTTCCCTGATTCCAGTTTCAAGGCCTTACAGGTAAATATAACCTGGGTTAAAAACGAAAAAATTAAAACCAAACAAACATTTTACTTTTTTTCTTCTTCTTTAGGCAGAGATGTAAAGGAGATTTTTTTTTTTCAATTTAAAGTTTTCTTACATATATCCATAATCTAAGCATAATATTACTATATTCTTGAAGGTCATGAAAAGACAAATTAATTCATTACTTTTGAGCCAAGATAAGCTCTAGAGTCTGAAGCAGACAAAGGGTTTGCAGCAGTAGTAGAAACCCAGGTCTTGAGGCTCTGGGTCACTTTCAAAATCCTACCTTGAGCTGCCTTTCCACTTCAACACAATTGCACCAAGCAGGGAATGTCCACTTGGCCTTCCATGCTGAACCTCAGAATCCTCTACAGCATGGCCATGTGTCTTCATCCCTCCCTGCTCTGCTGGGCACAATCTGCGTGCCCAGAGGGCTCTGCACAAAGCTGCACTCATCTGGTCTCTGATGGTGGGATGAACCAGGACTGAACAAGGTGTTGCACTTGTGAAGCACTTGCTTTTGGTTGCCAGGTGCTTGCCAGAAAACAAAATGCCATGTGGCCAAAACAGCAGAAACCTGTGTTTCCCAAGCCCATGAAAACCCTGCTTTGGGAATTCCCTTCTTCCAGTCCTCCAACTCCTCGCCCACCAGCATGTCTGGAGAGAAGATGATCCTGTAAAGCCACTGACACTGAAGCACCAGCAGCACTATTTAACTGGGGCTTAAAAATGAGTCTGGGATAAATATTTTATCCTCTTATCCTGTACTTTATACTGAAATATCTGCCTTTCATTTAGAATTGGAATGAAGCCTTTTTAGTTTCACTTGGGTGTCATGTTCACTTATCTTCCTGCCAATTTTTTTTCTCTCTAATGCTGTTTGTCAGATTGAACTATTTTATAGACTGGAATATTTTATAGTTGGTTAATGTTACACACAGTTTGTGAGTCCACTTTAAGCTCTTGTGCAGTGCATAGAGAGGCGTTGGTCTCCTGGCTTTAGAGCAGAACCTCAATTTAGGTGTTTTGAATTCCGCTCTGCAAGGGCTTATCTCCCTCCATATGTAAGCTCCTGCGGCACTGCCACTGCCCAACCTCCCCAGCGCCTTCTCATACCCTGCCCATGGCCCAGGACTCTTTTTCATCCCAGCCTGGGACAGTCAGCCCCTGCCCCAGCGATGCCGTGAGATGCCACAGCCCTGCCCTGCTTAGCCGTGGGCCGTGCGGAGCCAGGTCCCACATGCCAGCTGACACTATCACAGGCCGTAGGTAATTTGGGGGATCCACCTCTTTGCGATTGAGGTTAATGCATGAAAACACTCGTTGCTCCTTCTTCCTCGGTTCTCAGATCGTTACACAGTATAACTTTTCATCTCTGAAAGAAAGTTAATCTGTTTATGACTGTAGTCCATTTGAAAAAAAATTGCCTTAAATTGTGTAATTGAGTGAAGCACTGGGCCAAGAGGAAAATTGTTTTTTGGGGAAAAAAAAAGAAAATCGATTCTTTGGTAAGTTCTAAGTCAGGATTTATGGGGAAAAAGTCCCTTCAGTCCACTCTAGAAGGCTTTTTCCATTAACATCAGGATAAATCATAACACTAGCAATCAATTTTGAATCCTGCAATCTATTGAGAGTTGATTTCTGCAGCTGTAGTCCGCACTCTGTGTTGATGAACAAGTGTTCATTTCATCACTTTCACAGGTCTTCAGAATGACTCCAGTGAATTAAATCAGGAATTTTATTATGCATCAAAACTGTAGCATATTGATAAACAACTATGTTGTAAAAATGAATGTCAGCTCATAGTGCCATGTTTTACAACTTGTATGAAAGCCTTTCCAGGTGCAGTAGTTGTATTACTTGAGCCTGTGTAACTTACCTGTCCAGTACAAAACACATTCTGCCTATTCATTCACCATGATAAGCAGCATGGGTTAAATTAATTTTTCTTGTTCTTTATTCATAGAATAGGATACTCTTGTTCACAGCTGAAGTTATTAATTTATCTTTTTCCTCTCCCAGCTGTTATTTTCACTGATGGTCTGAAGATTTTGTACATTCTGCCAGAGATATCTGCAAACAAGTTCCCGCATTTTAAAATGTGTACTTCTCAGCTAATAATGCTGACCTAAAAATCAGGTACTTAACGCATGGAGATCTGTATCTTGAGTTTTTCTTATTTTGTTTTCATTTTGTTTAGCTTGTTTTGATAACTAAGCCTAGTCATCAAAATAAATATTCTTAAAAATTTTATTTAGATCTTGTAACTCAATTTCTTTGTTCCTTCCATTCATAAAACAAAAGAAGTACTGAGAATACTGTGAATTCTTAACTTACTGGCTTTTGAATAAAAGATTTTGAAAATAATTTTGTTTATAATAATTTTAAAGTTATAGTTTATTTCTTTTTAAGAAGGCAGGCTTGAAAAGAATCTTAGAGATAAACTTTAAAAATATGTAGCTGAACTATCAATAACTTAGTCTTTTCACATATAAAACTATTCAAAAGCTAAGAGTGCCAGACAATTCCATATTGGTGGAAAATTAAAGGACTATATTACCAAATCTCAGTTCCACAGGTATTCTCCACACTGCAACAGGCTGTGCAAAGTTAAATTGGCTGAAACACATTCAAAAAAAATTAACAGGAGGCAGTTTCAGAAAATAAGTCTTCCTTTTCAGTCAGTCATTTGGAAAACCGAAACTATTTTTTATTTCATAAAGCATAAAAAATTAGACTTTCTTGAATCAATTAATGCTTCTCTTCTTTCCTTCCTCTCCTTCATTACAGCTCTGGTGGGGGTATGGTAGGGAAATACGAAGAAATAGTAACAATAAGAAAGAAGATGCAATACTTCAAGCTGGTATTCCTCCTGACTGTTTTCGTATGAAACTGTAGCTTATACTTCTTGGATTCCTCCCAAGTATGCTAACACTTTCTTCCTCATTTTCCTGCTTTCTTACTCTTGGTTTTCTTCTCCTTTTGCACAGAAACATGAACATAATTCAAACTTCTAACCTCAATATTCACTTTCAGTCTCAAGGATATCCTATAGCTTATAAAATTTAATGTCTGATCTGCACTTTTACAGTTCTTTGGACAGTTTTGGGTCAAAGAACAAGAAGTAATTGACCAAAAAAAAGACCTATTTGTTTATTTATTTTATTTGACCTATTCCATTTGGCTATAACTGTAACAGAATATTTTAAGAACATAGTGAAAGGCCTACAGGCCAAAAGACCTATGCATGATGGCAAATACATTTTATAGCATAACGATACTTAAACATTTGAATGGATTTCAGCCAATGGCATCTGATGCTTTAAAGGATAATTGTATTTTTCTTCAAATTAAAAATAGAATCTCATAGACTTCAGCTGAATTCAACCATACCCTTTGTGAAGCCTACATTTTGGCAGCTNAAGATTTTTTTTTGTTTTTTAAAAGCCCCACCTTGAGTTTCTTTCTAAATTACTCCTCTATTGGGTGATTAATATTTTTAAAATAATTTGAAAAAATAAAGAGTTTTATAAGCACCATTAAGAAAGATCTTCTTTGGTTAATATAGCTCTCTAGAGGTTAAAACTGAGTGCTGCTCTACACAGATAATTCTTTAATTTCTATCTTATTTCTGTATAGTAATAGAACCTGGACAATTACATTTTTAAGTTTATAATGAACTTTAAAAGAAAATTAAAGAAGTACCATTGAATAAAGTGAGTTAACATTCTCAAAAAAATTGTGTAATATCTGTGTGCGGAAAGTAAATTCAAAATATAGTCAGTCAGTTGTTTGGATGCAAGGTTATAGTCTATGTGCCTCTTCATTATACAGTAAATACAAACCTTTTATTAATGGTTGTGATTTGCATTAGGAACCTAAGGTCTGGAAAAGTTATAACTTCCTATATATTGCTGATATGTCTTACCATTCCAGGAACTAAAGCATTTCAGGGAACCTGATAGAGTGGAATTGAGATAGGACATACATTACCTTTAAATGGATGGCCTTTGACTCTAAGAATTCAAAATCCAATGGATATTAGGGCACCAGTTAGCCTAGTGCTTCCAAAGCTAATCACTGCACCAATTTGATAGCCTAATTTTGAAAAGATTGGGACAACTCAATTGCCCTCTCAGCCAAGACAGGATACATATATGGTATACTACAAAAACATGGAGAAGCTGCTGTCCATTGAAACCCTATAATGCAAAATATTGTCTTGCAGAACATTTTGGCATATATGGCTGTGTTCTGCATGTATACTCATATTTTTTGTGTACAAAGATACAGGTTGTTGTTTACATCTTTCATGGGACTGTATTAACAACTATCTGGAATTTATTGAAAGATGAGAGCACTTCCCTCTCTTTTCATGAAACCTAGAATGGTATCAGGACTCCATTGAAAGTAGTGGTAGTAATAGTTAACATACCTTAATATCTCTTGAAAAATGTTATGATATCAAGTACCTTTAGAAGTTAAAATTACACAGATATGGTTGGGAATAAAGTATATTTTTTATTAACAAAAGCAAGACTAATTAACTAAGAACTTTCCAAGGATGAAGTGAGATCTTGTAATCTTTAAAACAGGATTAGATATTTTCCTCACTGAAAAAATTGCACAAACCAAATTATTTACAGGAGTTAATGGATTATTCTTAGAATCGTAGAATTGTTGAGGTTAGAAGGGACATCTGCAGATGCTTAGTCCCTATCTCCTGCTAAAACAGGGTCAGCTAGAGCACATTGTCCATGGCAATGTCCAGTCAGGGTTTGAATATATCCAAGAATGGAGACTTCCCAAGCTCTAAAGCAATCTGCTTCAGTATTTGATCTCCCTCAAAGTAAATTTCTTATTTTAACTAGAATTTCTCATATTTCAGTTTGTGCCCATTGCCTCTTGTCCTTAATATAATTGACTGAGTNAACCTCAATATTCACTTTCAGTCTCAAGGATATCCTATAGCTTATAAAATTTAATGTCTGATCTGCACTTTTACAGTTCTTTGGACAGTTTTGGGTCAAAGAACAAGAAGTAATTGACCAAAAAAAAGACCTATTTGTTTATTTATTTTATTTGACCTATTCCATTTGGCTATAACTGTAACAGAATATTTTAAGAACATAGTGAAAGGCCTACAGGCCAAAAGACCTATGCATGATGGCAAATACATTTTATAGCATAACGATACTTAAACATTTGAATGGATTTCAGCCAATGGCATCTGATGCTTTAAAGGATAATTGTATTTTTCTTCAAATTAAAAATAGAATCTCATAGACTTCAGCTGAATTCAACCATACCCTTTGTGAAGCCTACATTTTGGCAGCTTTTAGATTTTTTTTTATTTTTTTTTACCTTATCAAGCCAGTCAGGTATTAAACCCATGTCAATGAAACATTATTCTTTGGACTATTCCTTTCCAATTAAGAGAATCCCTCATCCTTAACAAATGAATTTCTTATCTGTATTGCTTTCATGTTATCACAATTAAGTACCAAAGCAGGACAATCATATTTAATGATAAGTCATGTGAGACTAAGAAAAAAAGTAAATAGAAAATGTAGTAAGCAGAGCTAGTTTTTCTGTTGTTGTGTACAGAAGTGTAGCTCTTCTGAAACTGTACCGAGATAAAGTTTTTCTGAACTGAAATACAGTAACAAGAATTTACGTCAGTAGAAATTACAGCTTCCCCACCCCCCCCCCCACCCCCCGCCCTGCATCTTTCATTCTCANGGAGAAGCTGCTGTCCATTGAAACCCTATAATGCAAAATATTGTCTTGCAGAACATTTTGGCATATATGGCTGTGTTCTGCATGTATACTCATATTTTTTGTGTACAAAGATACAGGTTGTTGTTTACATCTTTCATGGGACTGTATTAACAACTATCTGGAATTTATTGAAAGATGAGAGCACTTCCCTCTCTTTTCATGAAACCTAGAATGGTATCAGGACTCCATTGAAAGTAGTGGTAGTAATAGTTAACATACCTTAATATCTCTTGAAAAATGTTATGATATCAAGTACCTTTAGAAGTTAAAATTACACAGATATGGTTGGGAATAAAGTATATTTTTTATTAACAAAAGCAAGACTAATTAACTAAGAACTTTCCAAGGATGAAGTGAGATCTTGTAATCTTTAAAACAGGATTAGATATTTTCCTCACTGAAAAAATTGCACAAACCAAATTATTTACAGGAGTTAATGGATTATTCTTAGAATCGTAGAATTGTTGAGGTTAGAAGGGACATCTGCAGATGCTTAGTCCCTATCTCCTGCTAAAACAGGGTCAGCTAGAGCACATTGTCCATGGCAATGTCCAGTCAGGGTTTGAATATATCCAAGAATGGAGACTTCCCAAGCTCTAAAGCAATCTGCTTCAGTATTTGATCTCCCTCAAAGTAAATTTCTTATTTTAACTAGAATTTCTCATATTTCAGTTTGTGCCCATTGCCTCTTGTCCTTAATATAATTGACTGAGTCTTCTTTACATCCACCCACACCATTAAGGATTTCATACATTGAAAGATTTGGCTATGAGATAAACCAAGCTACCAAAAACCTCTGCTTTGGGCTGCTGAAAATTTAGGCTGTTATTTCTTGGGAATTTTGAAAATAATTTGATTCCAAGTGGAATGGACTGAATTCAAGCAGGAAAATAACAAAATCCTCTTGCAAATAGACTTTTAGATCTTTAGCTATGAGCACTGTGTTAAAAAAATGCAATAACTGTAATTTGGTAAATACAAATCTACGCGTGGGGAACACCTAGAATTTAGGCAAAGATGATTTACAATTACAACTTGCTTTTCTGTCTAAAGTGTTGCTTCCACCTTCTGTATATAGTAGTTTATAATATTCTGCAGATTTACTTTTTGCATTTAGTTAGTGTTTGACAGAGTTCAGAGTATTCAGAGGACACAGGGCAATTTTGGAAAGTGTTAGATCATATAGGTAAAAAACAAGGCATGTTGTCCTGCTGAATTTTGATTACATCATACAGAAAGGGTTGATTTATTTTCTTTCTGTTGAAAATAAACATAAGTCTCCCCTTGGATTAGAAGAACAATAGGTTCCGAGCCAGAGTAACCTGAAATGAGTTCTACAGTCTCTGCAAATGGGCAACACACCAAGAGAATTTGGCTTCTCGTGTGTGCTGTCCTGATGGTTGAATGAGAATTTCTAAAGCTCTTAGGTTTGAAAACCTTTTAAAATTCTTTTTTAGAAGATTAGTAAAAAAAGATTAAAACCCAACTGTTTTCTCTTACAAAGTTTCCTATAGTAACACACAGTATATATAAAGTCTATAAAGTAAAACCCTATCTGTAATACCTATTTCTGTCAATAGAGATAACTTTTTCCATTTTTTCCAAGACAAATAATACAGTTTCTTAGATACAACATAATTTAGATATACGCAGTACAGAGTGTTATCAAATATTCTTAAATCCAAAAGTAAACACTTGAAGAAACACAGGATAATACTATTTAAATTCAGACATTTTATAATAAGATAAATGCATTTGAAACTAAGAAGTTAGTGTTATTATTTATTCTTTTAAGACTACCATTCTAAGGTGCCTTAGAACTTGTAGAGGTAAACATTTATGTTAATTTTTCTTGAACTATCTCTTCATTTTCAAGAATTTGGCTCAATAACTGAATTTAAATTGACATGCCAGGAAACAAGTAAGAATCAATTTTCACTAGTTTTATTTAAAGTTGTTTAGAAGCCCAAAAGAAATTGATTGTTGTGTATATGCACTTTAAATGTCAGCAAATGTGAAATGAAATGAAATGAATTTTTGATGACATCGGGAAAGTCAGCATTTATACATTAGTTATATTAGAAAATCGCCCAATAGACCCCTTATATGTTATAGTCTGTCAGCATTTCTATTAGAAACACTGATATTTCACATGCCACAAAAGGTCTCTGATTCATGGAATTTTTTTCTTAAACAGATTTTGAAATGCATTCTCAATTTGCAGGACTACAAAAAGCTTAATGCATGGTATTTTTCCATATTCCTCTAGCTAATGCTGAATTGTTTTATTTTTCAAAATGAGCACTTGTTGGCATCTAGCCTACGCACAGTATAATAATATTCATCATTTAAAAAGATTAGTAAAATATAATATTGAGAGTGAGAATATGGGATGATGAATGTGTAATGTATGTAGATATTATGCAGAGAGGACCTCATTAAGGTTTATTATGCATTTTTAAATACAATCAAAATAAAATGAAGATATTTTCTTTCTTTTTCCACTATTATTCATACATTTGTTTCTGTTTCTGTGGATGTCTTCATAAAGTTCATAAAAACAAAGCTTCTTGCCCATTTACCTGTCCGTTTTACAAGCTACTGGACCTACAAGTAGCTTGTCCCAAAACAACAAAAAGTGCCATGTCTTTTTTCAAGCACTTCCATGCATGCATGTCTTCCTTAACACTCCTTCATGGAGTACCTTCTTTGAATGCTGGGAAGACTAACAGCCATTTTACAGAATCTTTGAGCACAAATCCTAGAACATCCACATCTAAATAATGTTCACAAGAAACTTTAAAAGTTATCTTTCAGGCCAATGAAGACTTTCACTAGATTATCATGGATTCACAAATCAATGTTCTTTGCACTGGTGAGGATTTAAGGTCCAGACTGAGAGACTTAGGACAGGTATCAGATACTCAAAACCAGGGGGGGAAAACAAAAAAGAAAATATTAAGTAATGCTTGTATTTAAACTATCATCACCTCTGTGCTAAAATTCCCGTCTTAAAATAGTTGAAAAGGTGAAAATACTCCAGGCCAAAGAGGGAAGCAAGTGAAAGTGCTGGACTGCTTTACGCAAGACAGTTTGACAGGCCTAGCTGCAGTACCTTCAACAATATTCGTGATGTGTTCTCAGTCCAACTTTTCATTTTTTTAAAAACAAAATTCACACACATCAGAATGTACAGAGTATCCACTGTCAGTTTCTCCATGAACAGAGATAAAATTCCTTCTCTGTTACTCTTTATTAATTACATATCGACTTCTACGAGCAGAAAAATGGAAGGACTTTCTTATGTTGCTTGCCATGATCTGAATCCTTTCAGAGCCACTGCCTTCTATGATATTGTTTCCTTTTATATGAGCATGGGCACATTCCTTTCATCTACATGTATATAATTGCATTTGTTTGTTTATAGTTAATTTTGTTTGAGTCATACACAAATTCGAAAGTAATCATCTGAAATACCTTTCTCTATTGATTCTGCTTTTATTTATCCAGACAGTAAAATTGTCTCAGTTGACATACAGGGTTGTAGTGCACATGGTATTTTGGAAAAGGGCACTGGCTTCCAAACGCACAAGAACTGTGTGAATCAAAATGTCTATTTCTCTATTAGGACAAAGACTGAAGCAAAGCTGTGCTTCTGCAGACAGTAATCAAGGGGAATTAACTAGGCCTGGTTATATGAGAGATCTGGGGATTATTGTCAACAGGTATATTGACGCCTGCTTTAGTAATCACAGCATGTCATGATACATGGCTTTCTATGTTATTTTGTCACCTGGAAGTGGATAGGTAAAAGTAGATATTTTTTCTGCAGCAAAATTTAATTCACAATTTAAGTTGAATTTAATGTTTTTTATTCCAGTAGCAACGTACTTATGGAAAAATGAAACAACTATTATAATTACCTACATAGCTACTATTACTGCAGTATCTGAGAGCCAAAATCATGTTTTTATATATCTGCACTGAAACAGGGAGGCTACAAGAACCATAGCCATAGAAAAAATAAAGGTATTGCAATCCAGTTTTAAAGTTCCAACTCTCCAAAAGCACCTATAATAAAAACATTCCTTGCAAACTAAAGGAATGAAATTGAAGAGGAGATAGTCCACCTGATTTGGGAAGGAGGGGTGTGTAGCATATCAGGCAACATTCTTCAACGTACACCAACTCTCATTGATGTGACTAATTTTTTAAAGTTGTAAGACCTGATTCTCAGGTGAGAAATCAGTGTCCGCAACAACTCAGTCATCTGTGTCACCTTACAGATCTGACCCACTGTGTGCTGTGGAAAAATGTGTAGTCAGAGCTTTGTGGTAAATGAAAGTTTCATTGGATTATGGTAAAACACAGGTTTTTTGCGGTACTGTTCTGAAAGATTATATGGCTAGTTTCTTTTTCACTGTGTAAGGAAAAAAGTCACCTCAAGAGAGAATGAGGTTATGCAGTACAAAGCAGCAGTGCAAGGTTAGGCTACTTCCTCCTCAAATGGGTGGAACAAAATTTATGCATCAGGTGATGGCAGAGATGAAGCTATATACATGAGATATAGTCACAAGACATGAGATTTAAATATTTGCCTGTGCACAAAGGATCGGGTTATCACCTCCCTTCTGTATGTTTAAGAGAGATGTAGGGAGATGAAAGAATGTGCTAACAGTGTTGATGAATCGTGCCAACTCTGCAGAGCTACTGCTTTGACAGGGAAAGCATGAGGCGGTCTGATGGATCTTCTCACTTGCTCACACTCCCCTGTGTAATTCATTCCTAATACAAGGAGGAAAAACTGATGCAAGGCCATTCACAACGATATTCTTAGGTGTATACCATGAAATATATCTTAACAGTTTTGTTCCTTTACCAATGATCTGTACTCAAGTCAAGGGACAATCACTGATCTTTCTGCATGTGCATGTCAGTTCATGTTCCTTGT
Source organism: Pelecanoides urinatrix (assembly GCA_013400755.1). Taxonomy (NCBI): domain Eukaryota; kingdom Metazoa; phylum Chordata; class Aves; order Procellariiformes; family Procellariidae; genus Pelecanoides; species Pelecanoides urinatrix. The sequence goes on along the minus strand of VZTQ01007483.1, from coordinate 34,830 downwards.
TATTTTTCATTACTGTGTTTGTGATTGGGGTGACTAAAAGTTTTGCTGCATATAAAGGGGAAGTGGTTCGGGTACACTAGTATGGGATTTGGAGTGCTGCCTTAGCTTCCTGCTCCTATCACAACTTGTGTTATTGACCAAACTGATCAATAATCAGGTCCTCGGTGGGATTTCAGGATAAGGATTCAGAAGTATTGCCTCCACAATATACAGAGGAGTTAGATGCTTCAAAGCAGATATCATAAAAAAACAGACTGCAAAATAGAACTGCCCTAGACAACCTGTAAAAAATGCTATGAGAAGGATTACAGCATCTTAAATTCCATTTGTCTCCAAAGTTTGAGTTATTCTTTCTATTTGAGTTGTGTAAGCTTGAAACTTTTCTTAAATGCTCTTTTATTTTAGAACTGCGAGGAAGATCCTACCCTTTTCCCAGGGCCAGCAAAAAAGATCAGCATCTTTCTACGCAGCAGCTGGAAGGTTAGAGGACCCACCGCCTGGGTCAGATGAGTCCTGTTTCCTTTTCTTTGCAAAAGGTTCAAAACTACACTTCCTGCTTCCCTAGAGAGTACCCAACACATCAGACGCTACTCCATGTTAGAGTAATGGGAAATATTCAACATAAAAGATGTGATTGTGTCCCACTGTAGTTCACATCACTATGGGAAGCATGGTGGAAGGCAGCCTGAACAGCCTTTTCTTGGCTACGTAGAGCTGATTGTTTTAGAGCTATCAAAAATAAGTAGTGATCAGGGGGTGTGACAAGAAAATCAGAGAAGCCTATGTGAAAGTGACTGCTTTCTGAACTCAAATACCTCAAGAATTGCTAATAATGCAGTCTTTCTAAATTACTTTTTACTAAATTTCTTTTTTAATGAATAGTATACTTTCAGAAAGCTCATTTTTTCCACTCCATAATTCCTAATAACTGAAACTCATTTGAAGAGCTTGTGATCCCTTCCTGTAATTTAGAAGCTTTTTTTGGCAAAGGGGAAGTTTCTGCAACTTACTTGATAACTCGAGATGAACAATCTCATGTAAGGGTTGTAGAGCTCCATTACCTCTGAACTAAAAATCCTGATGGGATGCAAGTGTTAAAGGGAAACATCACTCAGTTCCTCATCTCCTGTCTTATTCTGCTAAAGCGGTGTCCAAGCTTTTGGATAAGGTCAACTGTACAGGTTCTTGTGGAGCGCAGGGTCTGCAGCCTTTCTTCCATCTGACCTTAACCAGGTGTCAAACACTAGGCAATCCTATTCATGCGAGAACACAGGGCTATTAATGTATAACACAGAAAACCTGTCTTTTGCAATTTTATGCAATCCTTTTTGATACCACGCAGCTATCAAAGTCACTCCCTTTTTAGTCTCATTGAAAACGTGCAAAATATTTACATTTCTTTAGCTTTAAATTGATAATATTTGCATAAAAAAATAAATCTTTTTTTTAAAAATGGGAGTATTTTTATTTGAAAAAGAAAAGCAACAAAATGAATATTATATTTGCTTACTAATTCTGAAAATAAGTTCATTTTTGAGATTTTAGCAAAACAGAAAAGGTATGACTTATGGGGAGAATAAGTATGTATTCACAGTGAATATTTTTAAAATCTGTATGAGGAGACTTAGAGTAATTGTAAGCATTTGTAAAAAATACAAGCTTCTGTTAGTGTCTGAATGTGATAACCATTTAAGAGTAACTGGTGCTAATAAGGATTTCACTGGCTTCACTGAACATTGTAGCAGTCTTTTTTATATCCCATCGTATAGTGGATGTCTGCCTAAATCAAAGCTTTTTAGTACTTCCACTGTAGTCAATGAATAACCTCACACAAAATTGAAAATGGGCATATATTTTTGGTTCTTTTTGAATCAGAGTGAAAAAAACCCAGCTTTCAGTTAGTCAGCAAGGTTTCAGTCAGCAAGGTCCCTCATGATGATGCACCTCAAGACTAGAAGTGAAACAATCGGTCTGCATCATGAACTGAGTGATTAGCTAAAGATGCTGAACAGTCAATAAGCAATGCAGAGTTGTTTGGAAAATTATTATAGACAGAATCTTATGGGGCAAACAAGGGTAGCTTGTAAATTGATATTTATTTTAATTAATGATTACAAAGATCTGTCTGGCTTTACAGTGCTTCATAAGATTAGCTCAAGCTATGGTAAAGACACAACCTGGTTATGAATTTTGCCAAAATCTGCAAAACTGCTAGAGTAGTAAGTAAGAAACCTTGCTGCTGAAGATGCTACTTTTTTTAATATCTCACTTTGCCAGGAGGGTAAACATGCCATACTCATAGAAGAGCTTGCGCTTTCGGCTGTGCAAAACAATATTGCCTAGAGTTGTATATCTCCAAAATGAGAGCAGTACAACATGGATTGGCAAAAGCAGGAATAACCTTTCAGATTAAATTCCAGAGGGTGATATATTTAATGTAGTGGTGCAAATCATTTCAGGCTCTTCTTGGGACCACGCTACAGGTAGGTTTTGTTCTGCTAGCATTTTTAATACATAATAGAGGCATCTTTCTTGAAAGTATTCATTACAATGGTACAAATCTATCCTGATATGTTCCTTTTTTCCCTAACTGAAAAGATTTCTTCCCTGTGACATAATATCTTTTAGACAGAGTTGAAACATTTCATTTACAAAAAGAATATATACCTAAATTTAAATGTTACATTCAAATCGTGTCTCTGAAGGTTTATGTTTTCTTCTTCCATTACATTGACAGCTTTTGGCTTTTTGAGGGTAACAATATTGTCCTGAAAACTCAAGATTAGGAAGCAGTCACACTTTGGTCATTTGAGAGCCCAGTGGACTCTGAAGATAAGTAAGACTCTTCTCCCCTGTCAGAAATATGCATACGGGTGTATACATTGCATCCAAACACATGGAGATGCACAGCCACAGCCACAAAAATTTAATTTTCCTGTGTAGATTATTAGCTCAAACATGTGCTGCATGTTCTTTTGTTGTTGACCTGTTCGTACTGATAAAGTAGAAAAGCCATGTGTTGTATGTCTTCATCATTTTGTACTAGGAATCATCAAAACTGTATTTCAAAGCAAAATGATGAATTAAAGTAGCAAGATTTCAAAACACATAGAAATAACTATCACTTCTCTTTCTGCTTTTTATTAGAATCTACTGAAAATCAGAAATTAACTACTGAGGTAAATTTTGATATTGCCTGCTTTATTATATCCTATTAATTTATTAGAACCTGCCATATATGATATTTATTTGAAATTTATATATAATAATTGCCATTCACTTTCTTAGACATAGTTAAAAATGTAAATATCTTTTCAGTTGATATTATGCCACACATTGGTATTGGATCACATATCTTGCAGAATCTATGTGAATTTAATGGGACTACACTTTGACTTATGTGGTAGGACCACGATGATCCTTTTTTACTTATAATACAGTGTAGATATTTAGCACTCTCACTTTGTGTTAGCCTAGAAGAGAAACTGCACTGTTTTACTGTGTTTATTTTGTTGAAGTTTTTATTATCCATATAATTCTTTATTTGTTCAAGTCCTATTCTCAGTTATGACATAGAATTGGGCACAGGTTAATTGGGTTTTGTATTATTAAAGTAATTCCCTTGTATTTGATCTTAATTTTTACCTCTCCATTTCATAGAACTTAAACTAGTTCTCCTGGTTTGAAAATGGGTATGAAATTGACCTGTATATCCTTCATTGATCAATATTGATCTGTTTGGTATTCTCCTGTTTAATCAGCTCTTGAATTCTCTGTTGTATTTTACTGCCTTTTTATCTTTCTTATAATTTTTACTGCTTTTCTTCCTAACCCTAGAAGATCTGCAGCTGGATGCAGAGGTACCTCCTCTGGCTCAGTTGTCAATAAAACTAAAATTCTTGGAGACTGAGAAAAGTTTAAGAGTGTTTTGTCTTTTTCTGCAATCTTTAGACATCTAAAGTTAATCCCTGCTAGATACAGTCTACAAGCTCAGGGAGACTTTTGATTGCACTTAATATGGCTGCTGTCACATTAGTATCAATAAATTTTTAATATAGTGACAACACAGTTCTGCTTTTTCTGTATATCCTAACATTTCTCTATATTACTGTTTTTCTATTTCCACTGAATGACCTAGACATATGTTGCAATTGAACTTCTATGAGATGTTAGTGTGTTTTCTTTTTTAAGCTTCTTTTAGTCTGGAGCTTATTGATACGTATCAGTAATTCACATTACCCCTTCCAGTACGTATTCTTATGCAACTGTTGACAAAAAATTCTGCAGTCAGGCTATCCAATTCCATTGCATATTTCAGTCCCTTTCTTATAGTCTCCCACTCATACTAAACTAAAACATTGTCCTCTCATCTGTAAAGTGTGAATTTCTTATTTAGTCAATACCATCTTGCATTTATTGTTCCTATTTCTTCTTTTAGGAGCAGTGGGGCCCATTTTAGCATGAATTTTAAGAAATATAAATTAATATCATAAGCAATGTAACCACAAGAATGAAAGCTTTAGTATATTATGTCTCCCCTGGATTTTGGCAAGGGTTTGTTACTATCCTTAAAAGGCAAACAGGGCATGCAGGCATAGCCAGTTGTAAGACAACTTGCTGCAGAAAAACTTTCTACTTATTTTTGCTCTTCCCCATATAACACCACTATCTGCTGACCTGTAGCTTAAATGGAGAAAGTTGCAGACATTAGACTTTCATTGCTTGCATGCAGAGGGACTTATTAAAGCTTCTTAAAGAATGAGCTTATTTAGTTTCCATTATGTAACTTAGTTTAGAGCATTGAGTCAGAAAATGAAATTCCTTTACACATTAAGTACAGTGAGAAAAAAAAAAATCATGTTAGCTAGTACCTCTGTTTTTTTTGGGAAAGAACTTGGGAAAAGTGCTATTAAAATTTGTGGTATACTTGAAATTTTTGAGCTATTTCACAGAATTCTGGATAAACTCATGCCTCATATAAGCCATAAATCCTAGGGAAATATTCCATAAGATAGAGTTTGTCCTTAAGTATAAGAGCATAGGTAAGTAAAATGAGGTGGTTTATTTTATCATCTAAAACTAGTGAATCTCTAAATCCAAACAATTGCACTACAGATAAAGTCATAAACAGAAAAAAATCCTGGGTTGCCTTATCAAACCAGAAAAGACATGACCAACCTGAAAAAAAGCATATGTTTCATTTTTAAGACTTCAAGTACTTCTAAAATCCTTCAAAAATAAAATGCGTGTTTTTAAAATGTTTTAATTCAATTTTTAAAAATAAAGAATTAAAATTAATTACTTAGAAAACCCTTTTGTATTTGTATGGACTGAAATTCTTTCTGTCAGTTCAACCTATTTGCAGCATTGGATTTGTGCGAACGTATTCTGGAGAAGAAGAGACTGGAGATTATATGTATTTTTCTGGCTGTTTTATTATGCATGATGGAAATTATGCTAAAACAGCATCCAAGTTCTAAGAAAGTTGCTATAGACAATCACCCAGATCCCGCCAGTTGCAGATGCCTTAAGTTGCCTTGCCAAACCTAAATTTCAAATCAGCAAGGAAAAAAACAAATAGCAAGGAACTTTACTCAACATGAGTTAAAAAGACTACATCTTTGGTAGTCAATTTCTTTTTTTTAAGGTCAGCAAAATGCTTCTCTTTCCTTACACACCATTATTTCTCACACTTTGGAACTCTACAAAAGTGTAATTTGTTTATTTTTTCACAGTTTTCAAGGTCACCCAGTGTAGTGAAGAATTCAAAATTTGAATTTGAAATGTCTTATTTGTTTTATCTAGAGTTTGTTTAACTAGAGTTAAAGGTTAGAGTCTAGAGTTTGATTAGCCCAACCACAAATATCAGCAATTCTCCTCTCTAGGTCTACAAGATTTCTTTCTAAATAACACAGTCACTTGCTGGCATGAAAAATGCAGCAAAAATCCTGAACTAGCCCTAAAATAAACTTGCTGCTTACAGGACCTGACCTGATCATTATTTTTGACTTTTAACTCCAATTTCAGGTATCCACTTTGGTAGCAGGAGTGTTTCCAGATGGTAGTGCCTGCCTGCCTGACCCTGGAACAAAGATAGACCCTCTGTCCCACTAGGAATTCTGCTAAAATTAAAAATTAAAAAGAAAAAACAAATGCACAAGCAGACGAAATCTTCCAGCACATACAGCTGTTGTTTCTGTGCAAATTTGCTCAAACACATGCACAATTATTCATGTTTATTAAAGGAGACATTTTGATGAATTTCATACTTTACATAATACTAACATTATATACACGCTTTTATGTTGATGTTCTTTCATCTCTTTTTTGTTTTTTAACAAAAGTGCCCACTTTGTGCACTTGTCAGACCAATAGACGAAGCCCACTTCCCCTTCTTCCCTTTCTTTTCTGCACCACTAATGGAAGAAATAATCATAGACGTAGAAGGTAAGTATTTGCTTGAGTAAGAACAGTTTCACATCCTTGTCCCCTAAAACAACAGAAATACCAAGTTAATATCAATATAATGAGGGAAAGAAATAACACTGAGAATAACCTAAGGCAGAAATAGCCTCCATGTGACAAGAAGAGAGGAATCCACTGGCCTCTCAGGGTGAGACCCTGTATCCTGGCAGTCAGTGTCAGATGCCAACAGACTTCCTCACTGAGTCATGAGGACATGGAGCTGGAGACAGAGGTGGAGATGTGTTGCAGTGCTGCCCTGAGAGCTGTCAGGTCCACCACATCAAGAGAGCAAAGGTGGAGTATACTGTGAGGTGGTGGGTATCAATAATCCTCTTCCATTAACCCTTGACATTGAGGTGCTGGAGCGTGTCCAGAGAAGGGCAACAAAGCTGGTGAAGGGCCTGGAGCACAAGTCTGATGAGGAGCGGCTGAGGGAACTGGGGGTGTTTAGTCTGGAGAAGAGGAGGCTGAGGGGAGACCTCATCGCGCTCTACAACTACCTGAAGGGAGGTTGTAGTGAGGTGGGGGTTGGTCTCTTCTCCCAAGTAACAAGCGATAG
>VZTQ01007483.1:0-27137 GCA_013400755.1 Pelecanoides urinatrix | reverse complement strand
CCCCAGTATGCAAAAACAACAAATGTGATCCCACATTTCAGGATCCTCTACATAGACAAAAGAGTTACAAAAATCTTAACTAGCTTTAAGTTGAGGAATAAAATGCGTGATATGGTTGAGTGCTGCTCTGTGAGACCAGGCTCAGTGATCCATACGATTGTTCTGAAACAACAGTTCATTCTTTCAATGTCTTATATTTGCCCGATCCTCCTTTCCAGATCTCTGTGCCACAGTCATTGCAGGGGCAAGGGTTGCTTCAGGTGTGTTTTGTTCAATGACAGTGACCATCATTGTTTGGTGACACTACTTGGAAAAACTCTAAAACTTTAACCTAAGTTGCTTATGGCCAGATTTGTTGAAATTATTCCCTTTGAGAACTTAGNGGGGGTTGGTCTCTTCTCCCAAGTAAGTAGTGATAGGACGAGAGGAAATGACCTCAAGTTGCGCTGAGGGAGGTTTAGATTGGATATTAGGAAAAAATTCTTTACTGAAAGAGTGGTCAGGCCTTGGAACAGGCTGCCCAGGGAAGTGGTGGAGTCCCCATCCCTGGAGGTATTTAAAAGACGTGTAGATGAGGCGCTTAGGGACATGGTTTAGTGGACATGGGGCTGTTGGGTTGACGGTTGGACTGGATGATCTTAGAGGTCTTTTCCAACCTTGGTGGAAGTCCATGGTGGTGACTATTCTTGCAAATCTATCCCAACTGCTTCCTTGATTTCTATCTTTGTTCTAATCTATCCTATCGTTACTAAATTTTACTTTTGATAATAGTAGTTGTTTAGGACATTTGAAATTGGCGGCATTTGACCTTGTTTGTGTCTTAATCTCGCTCTTGGGATCATATCAAAACCTCCCCCGACATTGGATCGGGACAACTAATCAACCAAACAGGCTGTGTGAAACCAGAGAAACAAACGGGATATTTGTGTGAGGCTGGAAAACCAAATGAAAGCATTTTTGTTCCTGGTAGAAGGTATGAGAAAAGATAATGGAAAAGTACTGAAACAGCAATTAGGTTTGAAATACATGTATAACACAACCAGGTAAAGATGATGATATACATTCTGCATGAATGAGTTAAGTAAATGTAATAGAAACTTTAATATTTTGGGTCAAAACTCTTTGAGGGAGAATTGTTGAGAGAGTTTCTACTGGGGATGTATGAATCTGCTTCTAATTCCCAAGTTTTGATCTAATTATTTCAATAATATCAGACAATAAATATTGAAGGGAGATATAGCATTATGAGAAATTTAAACTTCTGAGATATTTACAAACCACTTGGGTAATTGCTTGTTGAAATGGAGAAGGTGATTAAAAGAACTGTTAATACAAGAATTGTGAATCAGGGAAGAAATTAAAGTAGGGTTGGCAACAGTGTGTTGAAAAGAGAACGTGTCTGAGCGACGTCATAGTAAGTTTTAAAAGGACTCTACTGGACATCATTTACCTTTTTCATTTAGACTTTGGCACACAAACTGGAGTTCTTATAGCTAAACTGTGCAGTAGCACGATATTGGGAAGAACTGTTCATGCAGGAAGGATTACAAAATTATACAGGAAGAATTGAATGCTTTTGGAAAGGGAGAAATAAAATGGGATGGCATTTAGTAATAGAAAATAAAATGCCTATATAGATCTTGTACGTGGAGGCTAACAAAAGGTTTTTTCCTACGAAATAAAGGATTATTAGGAACAGAAGAAAACCTGTGAATTCTAGCTGACCCCAGTATGCAAAAACAACAAATGTGATCCCACATTTCAGGATCCTCTACATAGACAAAAGAGTTACAAAAATCTTAACTAGCTTTAAGTTGAGGAATAAAATGCGTGATATGGTTGAGTGCTGCTCTGTGAGACCAGGCTCAGTGATCCATACGATTGTTCTGAAACAACAGTTCATTCTTTCAATGTCTTATATTTGCCCGATCCTCCTTTCCAGATCTCTGTGCCACAGTCATTGCAGGGGCAAGGGTTGCTTCAGGTGTGTTTTGTTCAATGACAGTGACCATCATTGTTTGGTGACACTACTTGGAAAAACTCTAAAACTTTAACCTAAGTTGCTTATGGCCAGATTTGTTGAAATTATTCCCTTTGAGAACTTAGTCATATGAAAAACAGTGCCTTTACCTTGTAACTACCATTCTATTTTGCTGCCTTCTAAGATGAGTATGTTTTTCTAAAAATATAATACTTTGTAAAGCATTTTCTTGTTTTAAATGACACATAGTAGGATGTCTATGAAAAGACTAGGTTAGAGCTTAAGTGCAATTTTGCTGCATAAAGTATCTAGAAGCACAAATAATGATCTCAAAAGATCTCAGGAGAAAAGAACCTTATCAAAGCTCCAGATTTCTTTCAGGAGACAAACACTGCCTTTCAGAAGCAAGTTTCTGCTCTAAATGTAACATTTCTCTATTACTTTAGCTAGAGATACAGATATCTAGTTCACCCACAAATAATGTAATAGAGTAAGCTATTTTCAACTACTAATGAGTCAGCAACTGAAAAACTAATAAGATCACAAATGGAAATTAATCTATTTTTCTGCTGTCACTGGATGGATTCTCTGGTCCTCAGCTTCAACATGGTTTCATATACACTATCATGAAAATCTTTCTCTAGAAAGTACACAGATTCTCTCTGCAGCTCTCCCAGCAGCTTCTCTGATCTACCCTCATTCATAAAGGTCACTGCAAAACTTCAAAAGGCACACAGCATCACCAGGTTTAATGTATCAACTGACTTGCTTCTTACTTGGGTGGAAATTTAGATTAGACTCTGGATCCTCAGATGAGCCACAAAAATCAACGTGGTCCATCTGGCCCTTCGAATTATTAACAAATAGACTACTTTTAATGATAATACAGATTTTTAGTATCAAAATCTCACATTCAAATTTTTCATTGCATTTGACATCTAATGTACTGACTTGAATTTATGTATTATATTTTTAACGTGTAAAGTTTAAAGCAAGTTGCTAGTAAACAGCCCTCAGTTTATAACTATACTTAAGAAAAAAACATTGGAAAAGAGAGTCTTACCTTGCAAAGTATTTCTGAGTGCGTTACTTTTCAGATGATTGAAATCAAATGGTAATTTCTGACACATAATTAAAATATTCTTGGTAATGTTATCATACAGACTGTTCTTTTCAACCATTATAATAAATTATAGTGCTATAAAACAAGGATTAAAAAGTGCACAGTTCACTGTTTAAAACGTAGCATTACAATTGTTCTCTATGAAAGTTCTAAATAAGTGTCAAAATTCTAAATTTACATATACACTCAGCTACATGGAGGAAATAAGGGTGAGGTGTGTGGGTACAGATACAAAGAATAAGTTTGTTTTAGTTAATTAGGTTGCAATTCAGACTCCTTAGGCTCTGTTTCTGCAAAGCTATGTCAGATATTGGTAGATATCTGCAAGTGTTTTTCTCTCTGTCCGTCTGAGGAATTACAGATCTGAAGCCAGGCTGTCGACCAGTGAGAGCACTGGGCAAGCAACATTGGATTTATGGGAAATCCCTGCACCACCTCCTGGATGCAGCCATGGTGAGCTGAGGATATCTGTTGTGCAAATCCCAACAAGACCTAGATATCAATAGGTACTTCTCTGCTCAGTGTGCTTGAGATTTCTGTAGTTCTGGGCCAGAAATCAGTATTTAAGCCAGGCCTAGAATGCCCAGAGGATATGAGATCTAGGTTGGTCTGAATTCCAAGATTTTCTTGCCTGGATGGTATCAGCCATGTGGTGGTGACTTAGGGCAATCAACAGTGCCTCAGGCATCTGGGCGTCAGGTAGGTACAGACCTCTTCAAGCACAGGCATACACTTCAGCTCAAACACAGTGCTAAAACATCCCCTGGATGCCCACTATACCTGGGGCCATGTCTAAAGGTCTAAACAGTAGGAAGTTGTGCCTAAAATACAGTGAAAATATAATACTAATATCTAAAGAATTTTACTGTCAAAAACCTAGAGAATCAGGTCTATGAAGGAGAAAGTATAAATTCAGACATGTTTCACGTTTTGTGATTGCTATTTAGACTGTGAATGTCTTGTGACTTCTGCATTTGTATAATGCTTAGGAAAACAAGGTCCAAACTCATCTGAGACATATAGGCTATACAAAAATTTATGGGCTTTAGAGCCCCTAACTCTTGGCTTAATAAACAGTCCAGCACTTTCCATACTGAAACAAGACCTAGACATGCACTGGCCCATCCCACCTTTGTGAAAATGGAAAGAAAAAAAAAAAGAAAAAACAAAAACTGGGTGAGAAGAGCCACGATGAGCTCTGGCCCTGATGCCAGCAGAAGTGTTTCGGGAATCAAAAGTATGAGCCACGCTATGGATTGCTCCCACATTTCTGCATAGACATAGCCTTCAGCAATGCAGCCTATTAATAATAGTAATGAATGTAGTACAGCCAACAGAATAACAGATGTATCTCCTTGATCAAGCAGTGGGAGGAAGTAATACAGAGGAAATGCAAAGTATTTATGTATTCATGTCATAGTTATATATACCAGTTAGCAATAAATACACCGATTTAAATATATGTGTGTAGATATGTGTTTCTGCAGAGATATATACACACACGCATACATACAGCTTATCATTATAGTTTGAACCCCTCATACATATTAATGAATTTAGCCTCAAAATACTCTTGGGAAGTAGAGAATTATTATTATAATAAAAAAAGAAGAAATGTAATACATTGCAGCATGAAATAAAGAGTAGGAAAAAATATTGCTACAAAACCCCTGTAGGGGTAACCAAAAATAAGATATTACAGAGAAGTTGAGATTAAAATCAGAAATGTTTAAAGTGCGGTAGTTGAACATTACAAAACAGTAAACCTCTGAAGAAAATAAGAAGGGCAATTTTTGGCAGTGTAGAGAGTCACCAAAGTGTTTTAAGATTCTGTGCGTAGCTCTTTGTATCTCAGGATTGTCCAGTGTATATAGCTCTTAGTATACTTTCTTGCAAGCACATCTTGAGTTTTAAGTGTTAGTAGGAAACACATGAATAAATATTTTTAATAATATCAAGCATATATATTGATTTTTTCACAACACAAAGACGCTGTAAATCTGGCAACTGGGAGTCTTCCATCTGGATGTTTTCATCTTGCTCAATACTCCAGGCACTCCTACACCTTCCAAAACATGGCCATTTTACTTATAAGTCCAAATCCTTTGAAACTTAAGTTAGTTTAAGAAATAAATAAAAATCCCCAAACAATACTTATGATCTTGAGAGGTTTTAGAAGTATCTCAAAATATCTGACGATTCACAAATTTATCTAGGTGTGAGCATTTCTTTGATCATTTTATATACACATTTCTGTTGAACTTATCTCTAATGTGGGGCATTTCTAGTCCCTGCAGCCCTTTACTCTAATAATAAGATTGAAGATACTTCTAATTATATACTCTTCAGACCAGTTGTCTGTCTACAAGAACTTGTACAAAAAAACTTTTCCATGCTTGTTGCAGTCCATGTTAGTTCTTCAATTTTCTGTTGCCATCTAGATCATCTAGAACGCTATGTAAAGCTGCAGGTTTAAACTTATATCCATACACCTCAAGAGTTTATGGAGATATATTTGCAGAGATACTCCTTTCATATTATTTAGCACACATATTTCTAAAAAGCCAGCAACTCCACAGAGATTTTTTTGTTGACTTTACAGTTGGTTTACTTCTGTTCCCTCCCAGCATAGAAAGTGGCTTTTCAGCTTTCTCATTGTGACATTGTCAAAATCAACAGTAAAAGCAGCTTTAAAGCTATAAGCTATTTTCATAGAAGTTAACAACTTAAGCATGAATTGGATTCAGGTTGAACCTGTTACATGCTGTGCCTTTTTCTACTGACTTGCTTTTAGCTTCATGCAACTTCACTGTGCCATATGTTTTTATGTAAATATTCTCTAATATAAATAAATTAAATTTAAATATGTAAATATTCTGTAAAACTACATATTTAAACAATACCAATTAAAATACCTTCTAATGTCGATGTTATCCAGAGCAGTGGAGATACCCCAATGAACTTCTTGCTTCTGCAGAGGTTTCCTGCTTTGGGCAGGTGGACACCCCGATCCCACCACGAAATTTGGGGAGGCTAAGGTGTGCATCTGCAGTTGGGAAGTGCCTCAAGGTTCCAAGTTCAGCCACACTGAGGCCAAGTGATGGAGTGACACACTCTTAGGTGTGGGCAAAAGTGACAGAATTAATAAATAAAAGCAGTTGCAACGTTTAAGCATTTTGTGCACTGGCTTTCAAATCCCTATGGACAAACAAAGAACACACCCACATGCACATATGTAGGTATCCTTTCTGACATGTAATCATGGTAATTTCTAATTGTATCACTTGAAAATGCACCTCTATACATATTTCCTGAGTAATTTTAGATGTGGCTATATATTAATTTGTAATACACCTTATGTTGTCCTACTTAATTCTAAATCACGCAGATATTGCCAGATATCTAGAAAAACCCTCTGTGGACTGAATTTCTGGTAGACTGGCATTCACCTTGACACTTGTCATATACTAAAAGAAATAGAATGATACTAAAAGAAGTAGAATGATACTGAAAGAAATAGAATGAAAACTTTATACTTCATGAAACAGAGATTAAAGAGAACCATATTACTGAAATACTACTGGAAAGACAAAGGTAGTTGTTATTCCAGAGTGGTGAGGATCAAGACTATACTTCCTGCCATATACTTTTCTATAATTTGCAAGTCTTTTGTGTTTCTTACCCATTCTTATTTACAGGTATGCTGATCAACAATTTTATTCCTTTCCACTGAACTTTATATTTTATAGCAATGAAATATTTCCTGGATCTAGTTCCAGTAGTTTTTGGGAAAAAAAATATTCAGCAAGAAAGGCAGCAAGGGAAATTAGACTGTATGTATAAATTAAATTAATGGTATTTATTTTTACCTACAAAAACATATGTGAAAACTGAAAATATTGGGATAATATTTTCCTGAGGTGTGAAAATGCACGCATCTAATTCTTATTAGGAATAATTACTGTAGACAGCACTAAGCTCTGTTGTACCATAGCTGCTACTACTAGTCCATAAGTCAGTTAGTTTAAAAGTAGCTGAGATAGTGCNTGTCAGGAAAACTACTAAGTCCAAGGCTGTTAATTAAGGAGGTAGAGTGACCACTTGAAGGAAAAAATCCTCCTCCTTATTGTTTCTCATCTGACAAAATTGTGTATTACCAAAAAGGCACTGTCACCCTTGCTGTGATTCTGGCCTTGCTCTCCTTCACCAAGCAGGTTGCCCCAATGCTCCCTGATGTCTTGCAGTTTCATCTTGCTCATATTTGGTAAAAACTGCTGTTTTGCATCACATATTTTCAAAATGGTCTAGAAGACAATCTTTATGTCCATCAGAATATTGAATTGCCTTACTCTCCATACTTGTGTCAGCAGAGACTCTAGAAAGCTGTAAGCTACTAACATCCCATCCAGCTTCTAAATGATTTTTACTCCATTTAGTAAAAAAAAAGCTGTGACCCATTTAACCATGCCTAAACTTAAAGAAATGACAGGGTAGAATTGCTTAGGCAATCTGGGTATTATTTTGAAAAGGCACTTTATTGTGTGGAATTTCCTTAGTTACTTCTAACAAAATTTTCTCTGGAAAGTGCCTATATCTGAGCAAATGTAAAATTAACGAATAATTCTAGCCCTTAGCACTGAGCTGTAAAAATGACAGGAGAAGGTCATTATTTAAGGAATATATCTACAGAAATCTGAGCTCTTTATAACAAGTAACAAGCTAAACATGAACTGGCTCAAGCTTTTTCAAATAATTTATGTTTCATTATGAATATAATGTATTTTTACTAGTCCATTCTGTGGGCTAGTGCAATTACCTGTTTGAAAAGACCTGAAAGAAAATAAGGGTTCCAGATCTGTGGGAAACTACACCAAGGTACAAATTTTATTTCTTTCATGTTTAAGAGCATTTTAAGACAAATTTTTTATATGTGTGTGTGTATATATATAAAAATGTGGAAATTAATTCTTTATATTAATTTACTCAATGATCAGAAAAAGTTGTTATTCTTAAGATGAAACTTTAGACAGCTGATGAAAGGGATGGAGGTGTTTTTTAAAAATTTATAGAATTCTGTCCTTATCTCCCTAACATGTCTGGAGACTTATGCAAAAGTTCAAGTNCCATATTACTGAAATACTACTGGAAAGACAAAGGTAGTTGTTATTCCAGAGTGGTGAGGATCAAGACTATACTTCCTGCCATATACTTTTCTATAATTTGCAAGTCTTTTGTGTTTCTTACCCATTCTTATTTACAGGTATGCTGATCAACAATTTTATTCCTTTCCACTGAACTTTATATTTTATAGCAATGAAATATTTCCTGGATCTAGTTCCAGTAGTTTTTGGGAAAAAAAATATTCAGCAAGAAAGGCAGCAAGGGAAATTAGACTGTATGTATAAATTAAATTAATGGTATTTATTTTTACCTACAAAAACATATGTGAAAACTGAAAATATTGGGATAATATTTTCCTGAGGTGTGAAAATGCACGCATCTAATTCTTATTAGGAATAATTACTGTAGACAGCACTAAGCTCTGTTGTACCATAGCTGCTACTACTAGTCCATAAGTCAGTTAGTTTAAAAGTAGCTGAGATAGTGCCACACTACCCTACAGTCAGAGGCATTTTTTAAGTTCACTTGTGTATCAAGTTCTTTAAACTTACATTTGAAGATTATTTCTGTAGTAGGAAGGATGTTTTTAAAGAACTAAGTAGTTCAAGGGACAAGGACAGGCGTGCAGGGCTTTCCAGTCCTGGGATCTTGGCTTGAGGTAGAGAAGTGGCCACCTGGCTACCTGGCAGACCCACCTCCTCCTAGGAAATGAATTTTTTATATATACATATCTGTGTNTTTATGTTTCATTATGAATATAATGTATTTTTACTAGTCCATTCTGTGGGCTAGTGCAATTACCTGTTTGAAAAGACCTGAAAGAAAATAAGGGTTCCAGATCTGTGGGAAACTACACCAAGGTACAAATTTTATTTCTTTCATGTTTAAGAGCATTTTAAGACAAATTTTTTATATGTGTGTGTGTATATATATAAAAATGTGGAAATTAATTCTTTATATTAATTTACTCAATGATCAGAAAAAGTTGTTATTCTTAAGATGAAACTTTAGACAGCTGATGAAAGGGATGGAGGTGTTTTTTAAAAATTTATAGAATTCTGTCCTTATCTCCCTAACATGTCTGGAGACTTATGCAAAAGTTCAAGTGGTAATTTTGAAAGAGCTTGTCTAGATTCCAGGAACCAGGAAACAGTAACATTCATTTTATATCTCTTCAAAAGAGGAAAGAAAGACAGTAGATCAGTTCTTAACAGTGGTGAATACTTAGAAGAAATACAATATTAAACTTTAGATGTTTCAGAAAGCTTCTCCGGTTTTGCATTTCATTTTATACCCACACATACATATAAATATCCATATAGAAATACATACTCATCTATAAATATATATATATATATGTGTATGGAAGCACTTCTTTTTATTACAGTTCTTTTCCTCTACACAATTAATGTAGATTCAATAGGTTAGTATACAGTGTTAATTAAAAACCATTGATTTTTTTGAGACATGTTTGAGGATTAACAGCTTTGGAATACCATTTGCTAAACTCTCTCCCCGATAAAGTACTTAATTTGCAATAATAATTCTAATAGCTTATTAATATTTATTTTATGTTAAAATTGTTTCATAGTCATTGCTTACCACAGTTAAAAAACTTAAACAAATTCATGGATACTTAAAGCTTGTGCATATGACCCTGTGTTCTTGCTGCTTCTTGTGAGACATTTATGAGATTTATGAAAAACAAAAAGGAAAATATAAGTTTTCTCATGTTCTGGGGAACTTATTCTGCATGATAACACACTCCTATTGCTTTGTAACAAGTCAGTCAGACCTAAGCCATGAGCAATAGCATTCAAGCCTGTGCTTTTGCAAAGGAACAAAGGTCAAAAGAGGCATATAAGAGAAGAAGGAATTATAACTTCTTCTTTTATGTTATATTATATGCCTAAATATCGGTATCAGCATCCTTTATATCATTTTTTTCTCAAAACATATTCTTATGCAGACCCGTTTCAGATCTCCTGTGAGGATATTTAACCTCATGATGGCTACTTGCTCTTGATGCTATAATGGTCCTGAACCAGCACTGTAGTTTCCCTGGTCAGGGGAAGCAGAGAATTTGCTATCTCTAACCTTTCCTTACTAATTATTGGAAACTGCTCATTCGCTTGAATTTTGAACTACGGTCTGAACTTCAATTAAGCTATTGAAATACGCAATTTGTACAGGTAGTGAATACATGTTTAAGAACAGAAGAATGTATATAATTTTTAAATCAGTTTGTGTAAAGGGTTAAAAAATAAATAATACACTAATAACTTATAAATGCAAATCACGTTTTTAAAGAGAAAAAAAAGGAAGGATTTTTGCAATTAGTTACAGACGTTGTCATCTTAGTTTTGAAAGCAACATGACTTAAGCATAGTCTTACTCAAATATAAGATGATTGAAATGAAATGCAAATATCTGTATTTGTTAATCAAGTTTCAGAGTTTTCTGTGTAAAGAGATTTTTATTCCCACCTACAGTTCAAACTCAACTTAAGAAAAAAAAAAAGAACTATTATTTACTTTGCTTCTTGAAGATCCATTATTTAGACTGTAGGACATCTATTTCCTACATATCCAAACTGAAAATCTAAAAAATCCCAAAATACATGGGTCAGTCACTTGAAATTTGGGTATGGATGTATATAATTTTAATGTCTGTCCTGGTTTCGGCTGGGATAGGGTTAAACATCAGCATGTTATCAACATTCTTCTCATACTAAATCCAAAACACAGCACTAGGAAGAAATTTAACCCTATCCCAGCCAAAACCAGGACAATGTCACAACATTAACAGAGGAGCCAGGCATAAATCCTGAATTCTTGACAGCCATTTCCATTTGGTAAGTACATCACAGTGATTTCTTTTCTGAAGAGATGAAGTAAATAAATAAATTCTCAAATATTGCAACAGTGTTACTTCATAAAAATAAGGACTCTGAGCAACCTCTTTAATAGCTGAATTATTAACGATGCTTTCAGGGGATATGCGCAAGATGGGTTCTTCCTGGTGCTCAGTGCGGACAAGGTATGCTCTGCCTGGTGCTCATCCCAGGGCTGGTGATGGGGGGTTGTTCTCCTGAAAGCAATTCCCCCCTGCCCCCCATTCCCACTGGCAGGAGGGTGCTCCTGACCCAGGGTGACCCAGCCACTGTCTCAGAGGCTGTTTGGTGGGACTGAGAGCCAATGTCACCACTTCTGGTGGACACAGATATCCCCTGCTTTTGTTGTACAAGCTCCATGCCTGGAGCCATCCCAAAATTGCTTGTCTGCAACCTCCAGTTGCAGTTCACACACACCTGTACCCAGTCCCATCCTATTTCTCATTCCCAGTAGTATTTCTCAGGATGACTCCTTGTGTCATTTTGGGAACCAATGCACTTGGTGGCAGTGGAAAGAAACTCTTTCTCTCTACTAAACCAGCATATCTACTTAGGGCATCCAGCTTGCTCTTTAGGATAATAGTATGAACTACGCATAATATCATTCATGGCCTTAAAATAACAATTTTGGTAATGCTATTAGATATGAAAAGTAATTCATAAACTATTTTGGATCTATTTAGTCTACATCTATTTAGCAGCATGGAATATACATTGCATTTCAGCCTTATAGGTTGTCCTTAAATTGCTCACTTCAAACATATGCTGTCTGGAATTGTTAATTGCAGATTTGCTACCTCATGTGACACTGTTAGTATCCCAGGACTAGATGATTATAACATTTTAATCTGGAGATGAATGGTAAATAATGAATATTGTACTTTTAGGGTAAGCTGTTGGACAGATAATAATTTATGATATAATTCATAAGACCTGAAGGATTTGTGAACATTTTCATAAACAGCTAAAAAGTATGACTGTAATGCACACTGTACTTCACATATTTCCAGAATATTAAAAATTACTCTGTCACGCTTGTCATCCATTAATGCCCAGCCCATGCTCTCTGGGAAGAGCACATGTACTCCTCCCTACCTTGAGGTACCTTTAGCATTTTGTTAATTAGGGCAAAGCTATTGGTAAGGATTTTGAGGGGGAGAAGGACAATACAGCATATTTCTAAAAAACTGTAGCCTGCAGTGGTCCCTTCCAGTTCCTTTATAATGGAAACTGCAGGGAAAGGAAAGGTTCTGTACATCCATATGCGTAGGGTGTCAGGTGCGACTGACCTCTGCTGTCAACTTAGTGCAGAGTATCGTGTGGTGGTATTCCAGTCTGTTCTTCATCCTTTTGAGGGAGACATATTCTCAACTCATAGAGGTTCTATCCTGAATGAAGGACTGTTCCTGCACTTTTGTGTAAAGCAAAGTTTTTTGCATCCTAACTATCACAATGAATGGAAAAAACTGTCTTATGTTTGGAAGTATATAGAGACGTGTTGATAACCTGTGTGATTTTAATGCACATCACTAACATAATTGATTTTGTATCCTCTTTATACGGCAGTGAAAGTAGTAAAAACCTCCATTTTTTCATATTTGACTGATGAAATAACAACCTTATTAGATATGTCAACACTAACTTGATTTGAAAGTCACTAATACTTCATGATTTTGGATTTCTACCTGGGACTTCATAAAAGATGATATTTCATTCCCACAGTCACATACGAAAGCTTTAACTTATCCATAAACTTCAAAATCAAAAAGGAAGAAGATGCTAATATGCTGCATGAGGTCACTAACTTTATGTAAGAATATCGCTACTTTTTGGAAGCTATAGCAAAAACATATGCATATAAGCAAGTTTGTTATGGGGAGGATAAAATTGCCACTAATTAGGTGCTGCCATAGTCAGTAATAATCACAAGAAAGATATTGTGCCATTATAACATAAGCTGTGGGGTTATTCCAGTATCATGTATTTGAGATATTTGGGTCAGAGGAGTAAATTAATACAGGGAAAACACAGTAACTTTACAAAATGAAGACAGTGAGATTAATCTTTTTGAAATCTAAACATGTATTGTACAATATCTGCTAAAGTCTTAAAAGAATTTATATTATGTTTGTGATTTAGAAAACCAGAAACATCAAAGGGCGGTATCCAAAGTTCTCCCCTTCTCTGTTGGTTTAGAGATACCCAGATGAAGGAAAAATATTATTAATATGTTATTAAATATACATTTGCAACATTTTTCAACCAGCTGAGGGTTACAGCTGGTGAGATATAATGATGCTGGTCAAGTTAGCAGATAGTTCATATTCTAAAAACTTTTTATTTTCAATTTGATTTGACTTAGTCACACATTTATTACTGATGGATATTTGATGATGTTGGACAATCTATTAAAATATCCTTGACACTTAGCTTGTTAGCAAGTCCAATGGCAGTTCTCTAAGCAATGGTGGAGAAAATATTTAACCTCTTTAACTGAAGTTGGCAAGACAGGGACATAAGGTTGTTGTTCAGGAGTGCACAATTCAATTAAAGAAAGTCCTTCTTGTGTTGAGCCAGGCTCTCCGCACATTTTAAGACAGTATCACATTGGCTGCTATATAAATTGGCTTCTGAGAGCTGGTACACCAGCCAAAACCCTTCTGGGTATGGGAAGCTGCTGTGAAAGCCCTGACTCCAAATTCCTGAAATCCAGTCTCAGCAATAGAGGGTGAAAAATGTGGGAATCTGGGAACCATTAAATCAGTGCTGCTGCAAAATAATTAGCCTTAAGTGGTCTTATCCTGACACTTTGTTCCACCAGTCAAGTGTAACAAATCTGTAATAGCGGAATCAATAGGGCTAGAGCTCCACTGAATTCAGGCATTTTGCTAGCTTATTACTGCTAAAGATCTGCTGTAATAATTGCAGGTGAGGAACATCATCTTGCAAAGATGTTTTATCCATCATCATTTTCCTTCTTTCTGCCTAGTTTTGGATGAGCTAGCTACCGCTATAAAATTTGTGAAGGATCACTGATATGCTAGCAAATGATGATGCTATGTGGATTATTTTCATATCAGCTGTTCAACCTCCAGATTAATATTGCTTATTAGGTGGATAAATGTAATGAAGCAAGTGCAGTATCAATGGTTTGAGGGGATCCTCAGTTGGGGTTCAGCAGAGATACCTTATATTTTGGAGAGGGACAGGAGAAGATTGAGTGTTGCTTTCATGACACATGATATCCTGCATTTCAAAGTCTAATAATTCATCAAAAACTAAGAACAAATCACTCATTGTTGTAAATCCTACCATCACTGATTTCAGCAAGGGTATCCCAGCTCATAGCCATTGAAGTCATAGTCGTGAAGACAACCTTTGCGTTATGAATGGAAGAAGAAAAGAGCTCATTGGTATTGACCTGAGCAAGCAGACAGTCAGAAGCAGTCACTGCAAGGCATGAATTCTCCCGTTCATCTTATTAATATCATTAATTCTGGATCTCAATTATGCCAGCTGATCTGTTAAGTACAGCTATCTCTTTGATGACCAAGCATATATAGAAACAGAAAAATTACCCTAGATGATACTATGGTATTCAGTACATTAAGTTAAGGGATAATATGTCATAAAGTTCTGTACACTTCAGTGCATATTTCATTATATTAGTGATATATTATGCTGACATTTTGAATGACACAAGGTTTATGAGTGAGCCTGGTTGGTTAGAAATGCCAGAAAAAACACCCTTTCCTTTTTTTTCCCCTCTACATTTGACACCTGGTGACAGACACAGTGAGTCACAGGAATTAACTGTCTGCCGAGTTCCAGCTGGTATGTTTCTGCTTCTGTGGCTGCTGAAACTTTTCACTTTTGCAAAAACATAAAGTGTTTGGGCCAGAGGCTAACCAACAAAGGAGGATTTTGAACCTGAGCATGTCGATCAATCTTTATTGGCTTGGCATATTTTTCATCTGACTACCAAATAATATTTATTGTTTGCTTTCTTTCTTTTTTTAGTGAATGAAGAGAGTGGGAGCAGATCCCATATTCATTTTTTAGTTTCAAACATTGCTGTTTTTAATATAATTCATTACTTCAGTCTGGTAGTTTTATTTATTTAATTTTATTCCACAATAATGTCTGGCAACATTTGGATGTATACCTTCAACTCTTAATAATTTAATTTGTGAGGTAGATTTCATCCCTAAGAAGACTTGATCGCACGTGGGATGGACGTTTCTTAGAAACAAGGTTGACTAATCAGAAAAAGCAGCAACTTACAGTGATGTCATTCTCACTATAGACAAAGTAATAATGATTGGAACTGGCTCTAGTAAATTAGACATAAAATGAGATATTTGATTTCCTTCACCACTATTACCACAGAATGGGAAAAACAAAATTGCACTTTTTTCTCATCCTCACTGAGCTTTGTGCCTGCAGCAGAGATACATCATAACTTATTTTTCTTACAATCTACAAAATTAATGTGAGGAAGCTGAAGAAACTGAGACTGTGGAGGAATTGCTTGTTTCTGCTGGTAAATTAATTTTGTGATAGCTTGTTTCTTTGGACAGATCTCTTTTTCATCGGCACCGGAGATTAGACTTCAGAATTTTTTCACTGTCTTGTGAAATGTCTCTGAACAGATGGTGCTTTTCACTGTTTTCTTGATTAGAACCCAATCTGTCAAAGTGCTTACACACATGCTTAACTTAAACACAGCAGCACTCCCATTTGTATCAGTTTTATAATCAATGCTTTGTAGATTTTGAGTTTTTAATAATCCTACCAGCTAATGAAAAGTTTGCTCAAAATTTAACACTCAGTTATAAGTTAGTTAACTAAAAAACTTACCTAAACCTCTGACCGCAAAGAAACGGTTGTCAGAATCCCTCATTTGTGAATACACTTCACTGTGGATGGCGGCATACACTAGCAATAGGTTAACATGATAAAGTAAGAAAGAACTGCATGAAATACAAAATAATAATAATAGCAGTCTCTCCATCATAAATAATGAAGTTTTAAATAAGAACTTATAAGTGAATTTTTACAAAAAACATAATGTTTGGGGTTGTATCCTCAGACAACTCTCACCAGCTCACATACACAAAACCTTAAGTACATAGCTTAAACTGAACATTTCACAGCTCTCCTCAGCAAGAGACATTAAGCACTAGGAATCTCTTCCTGCTACGGGATTTGAAGTGGTGATTCCATCATTTGTGAGTATGCAAAGAATAGAGAAGTATTTGTACTTTCTTATGAGGAAGAAGAAATTGCAGCCTGATAGGAATGTCAGCATCTGAATTCCCTTATCCGAGCTTGCAGGTTCAAAGCCATACTTCCTATTTTTTAAGGGCTTGTTCCTTGTACCAACCTATAAGTTACCTACCTCTCCCTTTAAACCTGGGCTACTGAACAATTCAGTTTAAGGGTGGAGAAGGAAAACATTTTAGTAAGCATGACTTTTCAGGTAGGATATTGTCCTTGTACTTTCCCCAAACAATACTAAATTTCACTAAATGCTTTTGGATTAAATATCGTTTCCTGCAGGTGAGCAATGAACAAGCACAAACAGCACACAGTCATCCTTCTATTATTTTGTGTCATGTGAGATTGCTTTGATTTTTTGCAAATACCATCCTATCTGTTTCTTGGATTTATGGGTAGAGCAAGCATTCCTTTCTAATGTTTTTGTTTTGTTTGTTTGTTTGTGGGTTTTTTTGTTGGTTTTCTTTTCAGTACATCCGAGACTACACTCTTAAGACATCTTTTGAAACAAACACATTAGGATATGAAGGCACAGGTCTTACTATGGACCAGTAACTTCATGATATTTCATACAAAGACGATTCTCAGCTGAAACATGAAATCAGCTCCTAAAATCAGGAAGGACACATTTTCTGACATCTATTTTCATAACAGCTATGAAAATAAACTGTAACTTCACCTCAACCTAACTTTGTCTTAAACCTTTGTGCCATTCTTTTCTTCACCATAATCACTGTTTTCTGTGTATCATATTAGCTTAGAATTTAAATTTAAAATAGCTGCTCCAACAGTACTTTCCTTTTCTTCAATACATTATCTCTTTTTTCTTCCCTCTGATTACACCACTTGGAAAGAAAAATTGTTTATGATGAAAAAAATCCATTTACAGCAGTAAGAAACAGTCTTAGATCCACAGTTCATGAAAAAAGAGAAGTAATGAAGTACTGAAATTATTTTACTTCAGGAGAGAAGATTTATCAGAGTATTTCTTTGCATTGGATTCCAGTTCATCCATTATAATGTATATATTAGTTGCTGGATTGTTTCATTACACAATAAAATTAGTTGTCTCCTATCTGATGTTAGCCAAAACATTATGAAACACTGAATGTACTCATGGCCCAAATATATTATAATAGTACTGTGTTGAAATGATAGGAATAGATTTTGGCGGTGAATTATAAAGACGTACTTCATATCTCTCTGCCTGGTTTCAATACGTGCTCCAGGCATGGAAATGTTGAAATTCTTCACTAGAATGACTAATTCTACAAATGAAGAAAAAGGGTAATTTTTCTCTTAAATTTATTATCAGAAGTATTCAAACTTGTGAAAAGTAATAGTAATAATAATAAAAAATAAATTCAGATAGAATTGTGGTGAAGAAAATTTCAACAAACTGAAGTCTGCAACCATTAAGAACAGGAGCTGGCACAGTTTTTTACTTCTCCACCTTGACTGCAGCCAGCATGGACTCTCACAGATTAGATGATGCAGACTGTTTTAGAAGACATATGCTGGGGAACTTCATGGGAGTCATAATAAAACATGACAATAGACAAGAAGTAAATTTTGCGTAGGTGCAAGCAAGTCTTACCCAAAACAGCCAGGTGTCAGCTTTTGGCATAATGTATGGAGTCCATTTCATTTTGATGCTTGCTATGGTTATGTAGGTTCTGCTGAGGATTGGTTTATCTTCAGAACCAATTTGAGTTCCCGTGAGCTGGAATATAAGGTACTGCTAGCTCATATTGGCCTGACAAATAGTACTTAGTCACACCCAATAAAGAAGTGATTACAGGGAACAACCCTTTAGAGGATTAGGCCTCAGATTGTTTAAACTTCATCACTATACAGTTTTTAAGTAGCATAAAATCTTCAGATTTTTTTCCTGAATAATCATCTCATACCTCATCAGAAGAGATTTTTACCAAATTACTGAAATAACATAATATCAGAATTTGTTTTTTCAAATTTGGGAACCATTAATAAGCATTGTACCTCTCTTTTGTACCAATAAAATTTTAGTAAATTCAACAAATGAGTCTTAATTTGAACTGACGGGACAGCAGAATCTGTTGACATAAATCTCCACAGATACAACCTAATCTTCAAATAGATCACTATAATATCAAATTAAGGTTACAATGGTACACATTGTGTTTGAATGGTTGGTAAACTAGGCTTTGAGATGTTAAAATGTAAGTGATTGCAATGGAGTCTGAGTAAAAGGAACTGTTGTATCTAACAGGTCAGCTACCTATGGAGAAAAAGCCAGGACAGACCACAAAAGTTAGAAGGAAAGACAAAGTGAGAAAGTTTTACAAATTACAATTCCTTCAGTAGATTTTAATCTGACCAATTAAAACCAGTAGAAAGGAAAACACTTTTAACGGAAGCTGAACTGAAAGTTGTGCTTTATCTCCAGAGACAAAGCAGACCTAACAAGTATTTCTTCTTTCTACCCGTGTTTAGTGATTTGTTGATGTATTCATACACATGCCTGAAGATCTGGCAAGTGATGAACAGACATGACATCAAGAAATGCATTAAGCAAAAGAGAGAAACTTAATGTTCTTTTTCTATGATAAAATTACAAGGTAGAACACATATTTTTGGTTAAATTCTTCCAGGTGTTGGAGAATCAAAAATTGATTTTGGATCTGCATTGAGAACAGCTAGTGAGTAATCAGGAAGAGTGTTGAATGCACTGAAAAATGTGGCTAATGCAGGAAATTCTGGTAATTTTTATAGTCTTTAAGGTAACATGTCAGTTACTATTCCACCACACAGCCAAAATAATCTGTCCTCACAGTAAGGCTCTCTGGGGAAGGGTTAGAATTGCCTAATAGAGTCTTAGAATCATAGAATCATAGAANGAAGTGCAGGACCCGGCACTTGGCCTTGTTGAACCTCATACATTGGCCTCGGTGCATCGATCCAGCTTGTCCAGGTCCCTCTGCAGAGCCTTCCTACCCTCCAGCAGATCAACACTCCCGCCCAGCTTGGTGTCGTCTGCAAACTTACTGAGGGAGCACTCGATCCCCTCATCCAGGTCATTGATGAAGATATTGAACAAAACCAGCCCCAAAACTGAGCCCCGGGGAACACCGCTTGTGACTGGGCTGCCAACTGGATTTAGCTCCATCGACCACAACTCTCTGGGCTCGGCTGTCCAGCCAGTTTTTCACCCAGTGAAGAGTGTACCTGTCTGCTCCGTGAGCCGCCAGCTTCTCTAGGAGAATGCCATGGGAGACGGTGTCAAAGGCTTTACTGAAGTCCAGGCACACCACATGCACAGCCTTTCCCTCATCCACGAGGTGGGTCACCTGGTCATAGAAGGAGATCAGGTTGGTCAAGCAGGACCTGCCTTCCATGAACCTGTGCTGGCTGGGCCTGATCCTCTGGTTGTCCCAGACATGGCTTGTGAGCCATTATGACTTAATGATAGCTTTATCTGTTTTTAAGGAACACTGTGTTGTCAGATTCCTTTCCTGAAGATGCTTGTGAGTGCTGAATGGGAAAGGAACACCTCCAAGGAGCAGAAGCCTGTAGCTGCTACTACCTGAAAGCTATAAAACCACTCTTGCATGCATTTCACTGAATCTAACCCTTTCTTCTTGCTAAGAGTTGACAGAACTACTACATCAGAAAATTGCAATGAAGAGATTGCACCATCATTTATGAATAAAATAGCTATACTAAGCAACATTTAAAACAGGGTAGTTTAAACCTTCCCCCCTCAGCTATTATTTTGGTATGTCATCCTACACTTTTGCCCAAAATATATATCCTGTAGTAAATTATAAATAAAAGCTGTCTTATAAATAATGTTTTACAGCTTATTGCAACCAATAAAGAACAGCAGAGAATGTTTTGATGTCTTCCAAAAATTAATTATGACACATTAACATGAAATCTATTTTTTTCATTTCCCATTCTAAAACTTTATGCACAGTTCTTTTTTCTCACCCTTCAGTTAAACCTAAAGGTTTTGCATCATTTCTGTTTCTGCTAGTGATTTATCCAGGCATATAGTCATTGTACCATAGCTGTCTAAGCCACAATAAAACACAAATCTGACCAGTAATGACATTTCACTACCCAATATCCTGGTTATTTTGATATTGACTGTACAACTATAACACTGATTATGAAATGCATCTTTGATATTTAACAGCAGGCTGTGATTTCTACTTTCTTCCATAGTTAATCGATCTACTAATCATACATACTACTAGGTTACATACTAAAACATAAGGTGCTCATGAGTTACAGCTATGTGGAACTAGAGAAAGCTGAATATGTGAAGTAGTAATAGATATGGTGTTATGATTTTCAATGATTCTAAATGGCTGCATTTTGCTTTGATTCACAGTTATTCTGGGATAATGGAAATATCGTAGTGCATATAATCACATACCTACCAGAACAATTTTTTCCCTGAATACTTGCAAGGAAATACTCCTTTGTGTACTTTCTGGGATTTTTTTTACTGAATGTTTCTATTAGCATTTTTTGGATAGAATATTTTTAATAGAATGTTCTAAATGAAAAGATTAGAAAACTCATAGGGAATGAATTCTGAATTTAGAATTTTAAGAAGCCAAATCAGAGGTCTGGCACAGGACAGACTTTAATCTTCTAATCATTAAAGGAAAAAATTCCCTTTTTTCCTGATAACAGTCATTAATTTACAAATTATCTCAGATGCAGAGTAATTTTTAGAGACTATTCTGATAAAAAGTTTAAATGACTAATAAAGTTAAAAATTGTCTTGGAAATTAAATTTTTTTATGACATAATATTTTATTTTATACTGTAAGGCATTAATGACTCTTTTTCCTCCTTAATATAGAAAAACAGAATTATATGATTTAGTTATCTTTTTTTTTTTCAATCTTTGTGTTAGTATTTACAAGACATGCAGATATATCAAGGTCACTTTAGCTCTGAAGGTTTCTGCAGTTCTGGGAGATCCACAACAATTTTTATAAGTTTATCCAGTGTCTCCTTTTCCCCTAGACAGGACAATTTGTTACCAGTTCTTCTCCATTTCTGTTACAGATATGGACACTGTATTGTGCTCCTGATAAAATGTTTCAAAGCACTTACACATTTTGTGGCTGTGGTTATTTCTTTCTTTGATATAAAAAGCCTGAGAATGTGTTCGAAAGCTGGAATAACAGAAAAAAACCTCAAAACATCAGATAGATCTGATTCAAAGGTTACTTTCCAAAGTATATTGAACTCCTGAATGATCCATCCTCTATTTTTTATTTTCACATAGTCATGTTTAAATCTATATTACTTTTTCATCACCAGTTTAGAGGTTTTCTTGTGATCTTTTTTTGGTACTATTTAAGTCTACAACAATTTCAGTATATTTTGCATTTTAGTACCCTTTTTTCCTAAATTGTAAATTATAGCCAAATAGAGGACAAATGCCCCGTGGGCTTTTTATGTGATCATCCTATTGTGTTATTCCTTCTAAGGAGCAATTTGAGAGGTGGCTATTGCTTCATTTATGTGCACAAATCCATATATTGACCCCTTGAAATTATTATACTTTGTAAACTACCAGCAGTTTTTTTCTTGTTTCTCTTTCTACTGCTTCTCTCTCCAAAGCAAGCCTCCTTATCTTCTTAATATCCAGGGTGAAGTTAACAAGCCACACTTGCATCAGTTAGTCAGCAGAAACAAATGACAAGGTCCCTACAGGGTTCCCAGATATGCCAAGAGAAGTTCAATTCAGACAGCCTGCAAATGATGTTTATTAAGTCCCACAAAGCCATCCTCTGCTCTTTACTGCTTTTCTTTGCATGGTGATACCAATAGTCCCCAGGCAAGAATGAGCCTCCGTATGTAGGGTGCTCTGCAGTTTCAGAGTAAAACAGAGCCTTTGCCCTGGAGAGATCAGAATGCAAATGCAGGAAGTATCACCATCATTTTTAGGAAATAATAGAGAACTGAAATGTGGATGAGGCAAGATAAATTTCCTGGGCCATGCGGGAAGGCTGGTCTCCATCTGAGCCCCATTCATTTTGGTTCTCCAACTAATTTATCAGCTTTATTTTTAAACTGGATCCAGTTTTCCACGGGACCCAATGAGTAACCTATTTATTTGTAGAAAGTGGATCAAGCCAACAGATGACTGCTTATCATTCCCTGCAGAAGAAACAGCTGGGTTTCTATTGTTGGAAAGGCAAAACCTCAACTCCTACCTTCCCCATGAGCCCTCCAGCCTGCCGGTTTTGCTCTGGCTATCCTGGTGTAGTCTCCTTCTTTCCAGCTCTGGGGAAGTGTCTTTTTTCTATAGTAGTGAATATGAAAAGTTAAAACCTCATGCTGTTATTGGTGCTGGACCTGAGGCATGGTTGAAGTGGGAGGAGAGGACACCCAGGACATCCAAGTGTCTCTCTCACATCCATGGTGTCTCTTTGCGTAGAGAAGATGAAGTTGTCTCCTACCGTCACATCTCTGAGTGTAGCTGCTCAGTGGAAATATTTATTCATAAAAAGAGGGAGCATGACTCTTAGTTTTCTTTAAAAATCTATCTATGGAATATTCACTCCTTTCCATACAGAAAAACCTTGATAAACAGACGAGGTTTTGCTTTTCTATGTGGTTTCCTTTTTTTTTTTTTTTCTTTTTTCCCCTTTCCCACAAACAGCAGCATATGGTATACAAATGTGGGTTTGTAGTTCAACACAAAGTGAAAATGTAAGCTAAGCCTTTTCATGAATCCTCACGCTGCTTTGGTTATAAGATGTTCTTAGGGCAGAACAACTTTTATCTTCATAAGAACGAAACCTGAAGTCTTTATGCTGTACAGGTTGGGATTTTTCCTTGTGTTTTAATGTATTGCTAGAGGTTTAAAATGTAGGTCAAGAAACTTAAAACCAATTTTTTTTTAATTGTCTTATGCAACAAAAATATTTTTCCTCAAAACATGAGCAAAAATGCTCTGCTGTTTTTATTTTGCCATAATTTGGCTCTCACTGGATATTGCCTCAGGACCATGATAAGATACCCCAGTCCAAACCAAGCATATTCTGGTATACTAGTGTCCTGTCTCCAAGACTGAAAATTGGACATTGTGATACGACCATTAAAGAAATTTTCCATTAGTAATTGCTTTATGTCCTGAAAGGAAATAATGTTATTCCTCTTAAAAATACAAACTAATCATTGTTTAAGGTAGATGTTGTAGTACCTGATACAACTAAAAAATATTTTAATTAAAATTTGTAATTTTAAATTTAAATAATAGTAAATTAAAATTTTTGTAATATAGTTTATTTGAATAAACTTAAAAAATATCCTTTTATGAACTATATAATCTTCTTTAGAATTTATCTTGTGCCAGCAAATACTTTTTAATGGCAAAGAAAAAGTTTCCAGATGAGTTCCTTCCTATTAGTGATTTTACATTTCTGGACTTTACATTTCGCTAAATGAGTGTCGTTTTTCTGTTATGAACAGAAAGGCCTAGCTGACCTTTTGAATGTTGTTCATTATTGATCAGGTGAAAAGTGTTTTTATCAGATCACTTCAGAATCTCAAAAAAGATTTAAAAAATACCTAGTTTGAATTGTAAATATGGGCCAAGTGTGAGAAGGTCTTTGTTTTATCTAATGACATTCCTGCCTTTGCAAGGCTATAATATTTACAGAAATATTTGACTAGACAAATTCTAAGGCAATATGTAAACTTCCTTGAGAATGGTAGTTTAGAAAAGAAATCCTGACAGACCACTAGGCTGAGGGAAGCAGATGACAACTTTCTACAACTATAAATTACAGGCATTTGTTTATTTCTATTTAACGTTTCCATTGCAGACTGCATACTGATGATGTGAATTGGATGGATAGATGTTGACTAATCCGTAAACACTTTAATTGGCTTCTGAAATGTGGCACAGTTGTATGCCAGGGTTTTATCCACAATTAAGTCAAGTTTTATGAACTTAATTCCTCACTATTGTTTGCTGCCAAAATAAAATTATCAAAGTCTTTGCTCATTGACATGCCACAAACAATTACAGGGTTGTTTATGAGCACTAGTTCGGAATTTTGTGATTAAACAGCCTGTGCTGAAAGTGCTCGTTTGGAGCAGCACACTGCATATTGACAGCATTTTCTTTGGGGAAGTGTCTTAGGCCTGAGCTGCAATTTGGAAAATATGAAGAGGCAGAAAGGTGTGCATGTGCAGAGAAATGTGTGAGCACCCTGTGTGTGCACCTGAAGGAGGTCACCTACTATATCATGCGCTCCAGTGACTAGAAATCTATCTATTACACTATAAGTTTATATGTTTACTTAATTTCTGTCATTTTGAGAAGCAAGTGTGAAAGTCCAAAATCTAAGGAAATGAAAGATTATGGGAGGTTTCCTCATACTTTCTCTCTGCTGTACAGAATCACCGTACAGATGCAGACAGTGTCTTTCTCATATTGCTCTGTATGCACCTGGAAATCGGTTTTACTACATCTGTTGCAAAATGAACAACAATCCCCATTCTGATAAATGCTTTGAGTTTTTTAAAGGTTTTTGCTAGTTATATCTCAGTGAGTTGAAGCAAAATGTGCCCAATGTCCAATGAGGTTCACTCTTAAATTTGGAGAGGCAGGTTCCCGGTCAAGCTGGTCATATGTTCATACATACAATTACTTAGGTATGATATTTAGTTAAAAATAGCAGATGTGCTTTAATATGGCAATCAAAGACAACTATAGTGAAATAAGGAGGGGAAAAATTAGGCTTACAAAATTAGGCTTCTGCCTCTTTCAACACCCATCCATCCCTCCTCCAGATTACTTTTGCCATTTTAGCATATGTTCCTTTCTATTTTCTGTTTGCTTACCAGGATGGTTAGTTTACAGGAGACTAAATCACTCACAAAGTTTATTTTGAAGAAAATGGCTAAATAATCAAAGGAATTCTAAGCTGATTTTGCTTTTATTATGAGAAAGTTAAATTGAACGTGAATTGAGTTTTATAATAATTTTGTGTTAGAAGGAACACTTTTTCTCAAAGATATCAAGCATGACAACTATTGCTAAAGATACCACAGAAGCTTTGCCATTGATTCTCAATATGTAACTATGTGGACTGAATAAACACACTGAATGTGCTTTACATACAAGCCTTACATATAGCAATTTAAATTCCCAATCTTTTTAATACATTTTAATTCTGTATTTTATATGGTTACTTTGGAACATTAATTTTTTGGCAGGACAAAATATCAGAAACATTATTTATGTGCAGTAAAGGATATTAATAACATAGACATCTATCTTTACATTAGTTGAAAAGAAGAAAATAATCCTATGCTAATATGAGTTTAAGGAAAAGGGAAAAATTCATATGCAATATTCACTTTTTTCTGTTTTATTTCTTATTACGTATAAGGTCCACAGGAAACTGTTTCCACGCAGCGTGCTACTTCTGTTTTCTGAAGTAATAGTTTTGGGTTTTATCACTTACATTAATTTAAATTTATTGTATTTGAAAAAGTTAAATTCTATAAAAGAAAAAAGCATTTAATCTCGTTTTTCCAATCTGCCTAGACAGTTAGCAGCATTTTGCAAGACTCATGATGATTTGGTGGTTTTCCATATTTTTTAATTTTCTTTTTTTTCCATCCTTGGCTTTTCTTGTTTGTTTGTTTGTTTGTTTGTTTGTTTGTTTGTTTCCCCCTCCCTTCAGCTCCCTATTTTTACTCTATTCTGTTCCCTGTCTGCACATTCATTTAACCCCTAACAAGTTCCTATTACATCTTGACTTCTCTCATTCCTTGTTAAGAGACATCTGAGTGAAGACACTGAAATTTTTAACTACTAAATGGCAGAAAGTTTCAAATCTTTTAGGAAAAAATGCCCCGATACTTTTGAACAGACCAAATTTCTTGCAGCAAAAATGCTTTTTAAAGTATTTCTTACTTAGAATGTATTACAGCAACCAGAGCTGGCTAAATACCCTCCCATATCTATCATGGAGCTTTTCTGTGGACTAGGAGAAAGAGAGATATTTTTTAATCCTTCCAATGTCCCTTTTGTACAGATTCAGGTATTGCTCTCTGTTGGGATATAAAGGATGATGGATGGTAAGGCCCCAAAACAAGGAGATACTGTCTTTAGCTTCCAATTGCACAATGAATTCCTGCACTTTTCTCAAATTACCTATCACTAATACCTCTCTGCTAGAGAGAGGTAGTGTTCAAAGTGTGAGTTAACTGTACATAGGTTCTGCTCCCCCTCACAAAGCCCATGTCACTGGTATTTGAATTTACGCAGGAACATTACAGACTTGTATTTTTAAGCTTTGGCTGTGTCTTACCAGATATCCAGTGCACGGGCACTAGTGGAAGTGCAGTAGTTTGGTGCAGGATCTGACTTGTCACTGTGCGTGCCCAGTGCTGGCTGTTGAGTCCCTAACTCTGTATGGATGTTTTACCCAGGTTCTGCAGTACCATTTTGTTTTACCATAATACTGTTCTTGGGCACAATACAAGGATATGGAAATACTCAAGGCAATATTCATTATGATTAGTATTGCTCTAATGGGAAATGAAGGAGCAAATGAAGATTTGCCATATATTATCTAGTGTTGCTGTTTTAATTTTGTGTTTTCTAACAACAGACTTCATTAACCATAGAGAAAGTCTGGTTTAGGGACTCTAGAAGTTTATTTGGTTGTGTGTACTATACATTATACATATAGAATCATAGAATC